>JARBWK010000015.1:26187861-26274768 GCA_030556195.1 Anolis apletophallus
GTGTTTGTTTGAAGATTGCTTAGCACCACGCCCTGTTTGTTTCACCGGAAAATAGACCTTGACATTTGGGAGTTGTAGTTGCTGGGATTGGTAGTTCACCTACAATCAAAGAGCATTCTAAACCCCACCAATAATGGAATTAACCAATCTTGGCACACAGAACTCCCATGACCAAGAAAAAATACTGGAAGGCTTTGGTGGGCATTTACCTTGAGTTGTGGAGTTGTAGTTCACCTCCATCCAGAGACACTCTGGATTTGGGCCCAGCGAAGCAGGAAGTAAGGCGGCAGCAGCGGGCAGGGAGCTGGAGGGAGGCTGAGGGGGGAGTAAGGAGCTGCGGGGAGCCGTTCTCCCAGTTGGCGGCTCTGCCCGCTTGGCGAAGCCGCGGGCTCCCAGGCAGGCCCCAGGAGGAAGACTGCCTGTCTTCGACGAAGCCGGGCCTCGATTGGTATCGCGGCCCAGGCTCCGGAGGCCTCCGCGACACCAACTGAGGCCCCAGCTTTGGCGATGACGACTGGCCTCTCTCTCCTTTTAGGTCTTCATTAGCCAGCGCCGCCGCCAGCCATTACCCGGCAGAGGCGCTGGCTCCTGAAGACCTAAAAGGAGGAGAGAGGCCGTTGTCCTCGCCAGAGCCAGGGCTGCGATGCTGCCGCGGAGGCTTCGGAGGCTGGGCAGCGAAACCAACTGAGGCCCCGGCCGGCGAAGATAGTGAGCTTTCTCCTCCCCCCCAAGCAGCAGGAGGGGAGGAAAGGGGGGGAGAGGTTTTCTCGCGGCATAGAGGGAGGTCGCGCACGGCACAGAAGTGTGCCGGAGCTCCTGCCCTGCTGCGCATGCCTGCGAGTTGCCCCGTCCCGCCCCTCGCGGCATTGCGAGCGCCCCATTTTTTCCAAAAAAAATATTTTTTTGGAAAAAAATTCTAAAAAAATATTATTTCTCCCAGGAGGGTAGGGGGCCGCGCCCAAGGGGCTGGGGGGCCGTGTACGGTCCGCGGGCCGTCAGTTGGACAGCCCTGCTCTAGAGCTAACGTGGTCTATCCAATGTAATTTTCTGACTCAGCACTCCAAATAACCTAACCAAACCTAACATTGATCAAAAAACAATTCGTAACCCTTTTAGTAGTAATGTTGGAGAGCAGTCCCTGGTGAAAAAAAGGTTGGGAATCACTGATTTAGAGGCTCTTGTAGTTCTGTTGCAACACTTTCATCTTATCTCCTCACCAAATACGAAATAACTCCAGGAACAGGCCTAAAAACAGAGACATCAAGAGAAAAAAAGTTTTTTGGTTGAGCTGTGTTATTATCCACATGTCTTGTGGACCTGATTTTAGATTTTGCAGCCTAACCCATGGGTTAGGAACTACGGATCTAGATAGTGAGTCCCCTTGGGGAGATAGTGCAGAACACAAATAAAGTTCACTTATTTTATTACAGGCAGGCAGACAGATAGAATAAATCCTGCCCTTCCCACTGTGTATTTATTCCATATTGTCCATCTGTTATCTCCCTTCCCATCCCACTGTCTAAATTTAGTCTGCAGGGTTGGTTGGTAAAAGACCCAACTTCTTTTTCTTTTCTTTTTGCTAGTATCTTTGCAAATAACCATCGGGCACCACAGAAGCAAGAAAACAGCCATTACTTTCACTGATTATTTCATTCCCTGAAAGCAAGCGTTATTTGCCATCTGCCTTTTCTTTCGCTCTTCCATTGAAGACTTATTAGCCTGCTATTAAGATTTCTGCTCTTACGCATTTAAAAGTTGCGGGGGCTATATTTCCAGTGTATGTGTTTTTTTCTCCTATCCTTACTTCTTTCCACTCTAGCCCTCACCTCCCACATCACGAGATCACACACTCTTCCCTCTAGATTTAGCAGTGCAGAGTTGTCCGTCAAAAAAAGAGAACTCAGCGAATGGGATCAGTAAGGTCACACGTCACAATTCACTTATTTTGTAACTTCAGGTGAGAGGGGCAAAGCATGAAATTCATGTCTCCCTGAGCTTCTAAATCCATCCAGTCACTCAGTTCCAACATCTTCTCACAAACCTACCAGGAGCTCAAGAGATGAACAGCTGCTCTCATCTCATGTGCAGAATGAAGACCAAGACCACACCTTCCTTTATGAGCCTGCCAAAGTTTTAAGATATCAGGAGGAAGGCTTTCTCTGGGAGCCACTACCATCATAGTATTTCTGGTGAAGACTCATGAGAGTCTTCCTGATGGCTGCTTCCAGACTGTAGAACTCCTCCAAGGGAGATTCAGGACTTTATCACACGAAGCAATGCTCCTGTGACATTTGTGCAATAGTAGCAACTTACCAGGATGATCACCCATGCTATTACTCCTCCCCATAATCCCACAACTTGTTTTTTTTTCCATTTCAGGAGCTGCAAGTCACTTCTGGTGTGAAAGAATGGGCCATCTGCAAGGACGTTGCACAGGGGACGGCTGGATGTTTTGATGTTTTACCATCCTTGTGAGTTGAAAGTCGCCTGGGAAGGTCAAGAACTTGAACACTGTTTCCATCCTAAATATCTCAGTGTTACCTTAGATAAAACACTAGCATATAGGAAACACTGCTTGAACACCAAGCACAAAGTAGCTATAAACAATAACATCCTGTATGCCAGGGGTGCCCACACTTTTTCAGCATGCGAGCTACTTATAATAAAACCAAGTCAGAAAGATCTACCTACCTCCTCAAGGCTGGAGAAGCTGCTGGTAGAGCTGAAGCCGGGGTGGGGGAGGGCTTGGCACAGCCGGGCTCCACCCCACTCTGGCTTCAGCTCTACCAGCAGCTTCTCCAGGCTTGAGGATGGCAGTGCCAAGCCAGTGGTGGCATAGCTAGCACAAAGCTGCCTTGGCCCTGCCCTCCTCAAGGCTGGAGAAGCTGCTGGAAGAGCTGAAGCTGGGGAGGGGGCGGGGCTTGGCATGGCCTGGCTCCACCCCCTCTGGCTTCAGCTTTACCAGCAGCTTCTCCAGGCTTGAGGATGGCAGTGCCAAGGCTACCAGCCTCCTCCTCCAGGGCTACCAGCCTCCTCCCAGCAGACTCAAATCAAGGTTGGCAGATCAAAACTACAACCCTTTTGGTGTCCCAGCATGGGTATCCCTCTGGGCCTAAACCAGGAAATCCCAACCGGAGGACTCCACCTTGTCTGACTGTGGGGCAAAACAGACAATGAGCAACTTGGAAGTCACTGTTCCCCTGACTCAGAAGCGGAGTGGGCAGATCAAAAGACACAATGCTATACCGTACACATTCAAAGGGCAGAACTGAGGGAGAAGTCAATCAAACAGAATCATGTAGTAAAAAGATATTTAGCTGCCTCAAATGGGCCTTCTGTTTTGGTGCAATGTCATGCAATTTACACACATACAACAATAACATAAACAGATGCAATGCTCTTGGGCCGATACACTCAGTCAAAGTCACCCTGTAATAATCAATCTGCAGTTGTGGCTAAGGAGGAAAAGGAAGGGGCCTGAGGCTGTTAGGAATTGTTTGGGGTGAGTTGAAGTCTAAAACCTGTGGCTAAGGAGGAGGGCCTGAAAGTTTGCCCATGCCTGGTCTAACTGCTGGTGAGTGAATTTGCAGCGGAATTCTGCACACCAATTTTCTCTTCCTTCTCAACTTACAACCCGTTCTTCCTTACTTTGCAATGTTACTAAAGCATAGCAATTTAGCACAGTTCCACTCAATTTCATGTACTGTTCGCACCCTATTGATTTCCAGGCCATCTTTTCTATCCCGTGGCCGCATATTGACAGGAAGACACACGCCCTGGACTTCCTTGGAGTTGATTTATGTCTCCGCTTTCTCAAAACAAGTGATGGGCTGTGCAGAATTGAGATCTCGACTTCCTCCCAAGGCAGCGATCTGGAGAAGCTCACACCGTCATGAAAAGATACAAAGGAAGCCAAACGCAAGCAATATGAAAACATCATTCAACACATCGCAATATTGAAAAAAATAATTAGGTGAAAAGCAATTAAAAGCACAGCTAAATTACACCATCAATTTGTTAAAAACCCATTCCAAAGTAGGGATTGTTGATGGAAGCTGATGAAACTCCATTTCCCGGCTGCCAATAAGTCTAAGAATTATACATTCAGCAAAAAAGAAACATTTGTACTTCTTTAAACTCCAAATCTGATTGGGAAATAAAGACTGAGGATAAGTCAACAATAAACAAGCCAAGATCCTGATTCGAAGAGCTGCAGAATACAAGGAAAGGTACATCTGTTGTGCTATGCCACCTGGATATAGAATCGTGACATTACACTACCAAATGCAGATGGCATGCTGATGCATAATGCACAATGTGTAACCATGCGGTCGACAAACACCAGTACTCAACCATGTGCAATGGTACCAGATGTGTAACTTTGCTTTCGTAATGTGAAGTACATACATTATGCATTGGCCAAAACAATGGAAGTATACCTGTAAGGCAGTGTTTCTCAACCTCCCTAATGCCGCGACCCCTGAATACAGTTCTTCATGTTGTGGTGACCCCCAACCATAAAATTGCTACTTCATAACTGTAATTTTGCTACTATTATGAACAGTGATGTAAATATATGACATTTATTTATTTGTTTGTTTGCACGGTTCTATACCGCCCCTCTCAGCCCGAAGGCGACTCGGGACGGTTTACACAAGGCAGTCTCTGCCCTCAATACAATACAAGCAAACAAACCAAAAAAATAACCATATAACAACAAATTAACAATTAAAAACATACAATTTCAGCCTCAGCGTCATGTTGAAATCAGTTTCCGTCACATCGTCGTCATTCCATATATCTAATTAAACCTTTATATTTCATCAGCAAATGCCTGCTCAAACAGCCAGGTCTTGACTTTCTTGCGAAATGTCAAGAGGGAGGGGGCCGATCTGATGTCTCTAGGGAGGGCATTCTAAAGCGAAGAAGCCACCACTGAAAAGACCCTGTCTCTCGTCCCCACCAGTCGCGCAGGATGTATTTTCATTCACTGGACCAAATTTGGCACAAATACCCGATATGCCCAAATTTGATTACTGGTGGGGTTGGGAGGGATTGATTTTGCCAATTGGGAGTTGTAGTTGCTGGGATTTATAGTTCACCTACAAACAAAGAGCATTCTGAACTCCACCAGTGATGGAACTGAACCAAACTTGGCACACAGAACTCCCATGATCAAGAGAAAATACTTTGGTCGGCATTGACCTTGAGTTTTGAAGTTGTAGTTCACCTACATCCAGAGAGCACCGTGGACTCAAACAATGATGGATCTGGACCAAACTTGCCACAAATACTCAATATGCCCAAATGTTAACACTAGTGGAGTTTGGGGAAAATAGACCTTGATATTTGGGAATTGTAGTTGCTGTGATTTATAGTTCACCTACAATCAAAGAGCATTCTGAACCTCACCAGTGATCGAATTGGGCCAAACTTCCCACATAGAACCCCTACGACCAACAGAAAATACTGTGTTTTCTGATGATATTTGGAGACCCCTTGACACCCCCTCATGACCTTGTCCATGTCCTTTCTTAGACACATGGCATTGACTTCTCAAGGAGTTTCTGTATTGTGACATCTGGAAAAATGTTTAGGTGCTATGGTGTATAGGTCAAACCTGCCAAATAATAGTCAAGAGCTTTACTTCTGTTGGAGGTAGAAAACATCCAAGAGATAAACATTCCAGTCCTTTGGTTCCCTCTTGTTTAGGATTCTGCTGTTGTGGCTAAATCTGGCATCTTGAAATTCAGGAAAAAATATTCAGGGGAAGCCATGCTGGTAGTGCAGAAGAGATACCATTTTGAAGGCCAATTCCAAATATATATTATGTAAGCTTTTGAAACTTCTCTGGCTTCTTCAGTTAGCAAAGATGCTAAAAATCATACAGGAGAACAGTGGTAATGGTACTAAAGTCACGGGGATACCTTCTTTCTCTCTTTTTAAAAAAATCCAGTCTTATGTATTTCTGGCCATACATTTATTTCCATCTATAAATGGAGCCCCCGGTGGTGCAGTGGATTAAACTGCTATGCTGCTGGACTTGCTGATTGAAAAGTTACAGGTTGAAATACGGGAAATGGCGTGAACTCCTGCTGTTCGCCCCAACTTTTGCCAAACTAGCAGTTCGAAATCATGCTAATGGGCTCGGCCGATTCACCGGCCGGGCAGGTTACATGGCGGTGGCTGTCCCCGCCGGCATCTTGTTCGACGGGAGGAGGCTTCTTCCCAGAAGCCCCTGGGGGTGGCGGGAAGGTTTCCCGCCACACATGCCGGCTGGCCAATGGCAGGGCTGGCCCCGCCCTGCTCTCTGATGTCAGCCGGCCGGCCCTCACCTCCGCCTGGGCAGCACATTTAGGCTGCCCGGGATGTCCTGACCCAGGGCCCATGCATGGCCACCAATCCTTGTTCCTGTTTTCAATAAATGGGTTGTGGCCATTTTCATCCAACCACTTGTCTTTGCATTATTTATCATGGCGCGAGGTGTATCACCCTTGCACACGCAATGTGAGTAGATCCAGCTCCAGCAGGAAGGTAACAGCACTCCGTGCAGTCATGCTGGCCACATGACCTTGGAGGTGTCTATGAACAACACCGGTTCTTCGGCTTGGAAATGGAGATGAGCACCACCCCCAGAGTTGGACATAATGTCAGGGGAAAACCTTTACCTTTTATAAATGCTCATCTTCTTCAAACAAAGGAGGAAATCTGAACAGATCAGGATTACAACTTCCCCCAGAGAGCAACTCAATGGCTGTTTAAGAGTTGTGTGATTGTCTCAAAGGTGTCTTAGGGGGAAGCCTTTGATAAAAACCTCTCGCTCAGTGTACACACACACACACACACACACACACATCAAGATTGTTGCAGTGTTGAATTTGCTTTATATGTCAGCTATTGATTTTCCTTTCGGGGAGCCGCACAGCGGATGAAAGGGTTTTTAGCTCTTGCTGTCACTCCTCGCTCGGCCCCCAGTCACAACCTCAAGGCAACTGGGGTGTATAACAAGCCATCTCTTAGCTTTCATTTTCGAAGGGAAATTGGGTCAGACATCTGTGTTTGGGATTTGAGTTTTATTTTATTAGTGGACAGCCGGAAGAAGGGGAATAGAGACAGGATCTCTCCGTGAGTTATGCTTCCAAGTATTGATCTGTCTTTGCAGCAGAACATTCATCCAGGGAAATCACAATGTCGAAGATGTGCTTGGAAATTCCAGGTGTCGTATTTCTCCAGTGTTCCTGAGGAAATGATTTTGAAATTATACCTCTGAATTGTCCCATAGAGTTGGATTCCTCGGAATTCCTTATAGGTTTGTTTCTTATGAAAGCTAGCTCTGAAAATGTGCCTATAGAAAACTGATGGATTGTACAGAGTTATTTTTATTTGGTGCTCATCACACTGGCCAACATATATTTTAGCATCTCAAATGTCAGATCTGTTCGTGGGCATATTTGACCTGCTGATTCCAAAAATGGCACCAGTTTTCCCCTATCAGCTCTTGATTTTGAGATCCAGAACATATGACATCTAACCATTGCCCACAGAAAACCATGATATCTAAGAAGCTAGAGCTGATGTGGTCTATCCCAGTGTTTTTCAACCTTTTTTGAGCCGTGGCACATTTTTTACATTTACAAAATCTTGGGGCACACCACCAACCAAAATGACACAAAATGGCACTCTAACACAGTAATACATATAGTTAATATGTTTTTAAATGTACTGTATTTATACACTCAGTGTGAAACCTGGGCCTGTTTCGATGAACAGAACATAGATATCTTGGCAGGAATGGCAGAAAGATACAAACTTCCCACACAGAGCTCCCATAACCAAGAGAAAATACTATAAGAGTTTGGTAGGCATTGACCTTAGGTTTTGGAGTTGTAGTTCACCTATATCCAGAGAGCACTGTGGACTGAAACAATGTTGTCTCAGGACCAAACTTGGCGTGAATACTCAATATGCCCAAATGTGAACACAGATGGAGTTTGGGGAAAATAGCGTGAGCGTGTTCAGGAGGGGAGGGGGGAGGAAGACGTGATCCGTGCGGGCGCTACTGCACAGACTTGCCCCAGAGCAAAGCGAGCAGAGCGAGGCTGGGAAGAAGGGAGCCCGAGTAGAGAGAAAAAAGGTTCCAATTTCCCATGGCACACCTGATGATCGCTCACGGCACACTGGTTGGGAAACACTGGTCTATCCAATGCAATTTTCTGAACCAGCACTCCAAATACCCCAGGAACTGGCCTAAAAACCAACACACACATACACATATATATAGTATCATTCTTTTTGGGTTTTAATCCAGCCTTGCTGATGTGGAACCACAAAAATTCTCAGTCCACAGAGGATTACGGTATCTGAGTGAATGTGTCAGCCTAAGTGTTTGAGAAAAGTCTTGTTGGATCAAATGAAAGGTTCACTTACTCCAGAAGTGTGGAAATGTTGTCCCTCCAAATATTTTGGATTACTGGTCCTAGAACTCAAAGCAGGATGACCATTGGTAAAGGATTGTGGAAATTAGAATTCCAAACATCTGAATGTTCAAATTCTCCTCATTTACAGGAGGACCATAAGTAGGCTGTAAACCAGGCAAACGGCACTACCTAAAACAGTGGTTCCCAACTTGTGTTCCATGGACCACCAATGGTCTGCAAGAACTAAACTATGGTCCACGTGCTCACCATTACCATCAATGTGGATGTTTTATGTTTAGGTTTTATGTCACTATATAATTTTGTTTGATTACATTTTGTTTAATTTATTGATGTTAGGTTCTAATATTGTTTTCATATGTGGGGTTATTCTGGATTATTTTGTTTTATTGAGACATTGAATGTTTGCCATTTTGTATGTTGGAATTCACCCTGAGTCCCCCTAGGGAGATAGGCAGAATATAAATAAAGTTTATCATTATTATTATTACTACTACTACTACGGGCCAGAGAGATAGCACAGCGGTAACAACAGCTGTGTTTGCAATCAGAAGGTTGCATGTTCGATTCCCGGGCTGGCCTGGACACCCAGCTGTGAGCCCTGTCCACTATCCACCTAACAAATCGAAAACAAGCCAGCTGTGAGTAGATGAACTAGGGACCGCTCAACGGAGAAGGATTTTTATAAGGAATTTACAACACCTGAATAAAAATAAGGAAGATTGGCTGCCGGAGGTGGAATGCGGAACCAGAGGCTCTCGTCTGAGGATGAAGCAACAGCACCCCCTTGTGACATAATGGAGCAACCACACCAACGACACAGCCAGAAGAGAAAAAAATCCTTCTAATTGCACATGTTTGTCTGTACAATGTATTGTAATTGTATGTCAGTCGGCAGGGACTGTCTGCCGTATGTGTAATGTAATCCGCTCTGAGTCCCCTTCGGGGTGAGAAAAGCGGAATATAAATAAAGTGTATTATTATTACTACTACTACTACTACTACACTGTTGCAACAAGAGCAACTAGTCTCACAAAACCCTCTTATAGTGCTGAGGCTTATGAAATATGGTTTTCTGTGGGCAAGCAGATGGCGACTGCTAGATAGCATATGTTCTGTATCAGAAACTAGAGATGATATGGTCTATTATCCAATGCAATATTCTGAATCAGCATCCCAAATAAACAAACCAAATCTAAAGTTGACCAAAAATGGATTTCTAACTCTTTTGGTACTAATGTTAGAGAATGGTCCCTAGTCAAGTGGTCCCTGGTTAAAAAAAAAAAGAAAAGAGGTTGGGAGCCACAGACTTAGAAGAATCCTCCACGTTGTGGAACTGTGGAGCAGAGCAAACAACTCAGTATCTGTATGCATACCCACAATGCCCTGCCTCATGCACAGAGGGAGAACTGTTTCACGCTACAAACACTGAATTATTTATTTAGTTACTGACTAAAGTTTTCTAGCTCCCTTGCTGCTGTTGTCATTTTCCTCTGCTGTGTCAGGTTTTCTTTTTGGACCCCTCAGCCTTAGGTGGTGCAGCAGTCTTTCTCAACCAGTGTGCCATGGCACACTAGTGTGCTGTGACGGACCTCCTGCTGTGCCGCGAGAAAAGCTCTCTACCCCCCTTCCTTCCCCCCCTCCTGCCGAACTCCTGCTGCTTGGGGAGGAGGAGGAAGGGTCGGGCAGTGGTGAAGAAAAAGAAGAAGACCGGGGCGCCGCCTCCTTCGGCCGTTTCCCCAGCCAGCCTCCAATCCGCCATGACTCCCACCATGACTCTCGCCCCTCGCTCGCAGAAGCTGCGTGGAGGAGGAGCCCCGCCCACTGAAGCCCGTCCACCACCCATGCTCCTTCTCTGTAGGAGAGCTGAAGCTGGGGGGGGGGTGGGGCATGGCGCGCCTCTGCCCCCTCCCTGGCTTTGGCACTCCCAGCAGCTGCTCCAGCCTTGAGGGGACAGTGCCAAGCCAGCATTGTGCTGGCTCTGGCATGGCTGGCTTGGCACTGCCCCCTCAAGGCTGGAGCAGCTGCTGGGAGAGGTGAAGCCGGGGGTAGGGGCGGGGCATGGCGCAGCCTGGCTCCCCCTCCCGGCTCGGCACTCCCAGCAGCTGCTCCCAGCAGGCCACCAACCCCAGCCGTTCTTTACTGTGTTAGAGTGTCATTTTGTGTTATTTTGGTTGGTGGTATGCCCCCGGATTTTTTTAATGTTAAAAGTGTGCTGCGGCTCAAAAAAGGTTGGGAAACACTGTTCTACAGCAAGCTTCTCCTCAAGCTGCCTGTGGGAAAAGGGTTTAAATTGAGGCTTGGAAATCTCCTCTTTTGAATTTGCCGCCTTTTTCCCAAATGGCTTCTCTTCTTTCACTACAGCCGAAACTGGAAAGGCATCTCCCTTCACCTCCCATTCTTTCTCCTTTTTCATTCTCTCTCTCTCTCCTCAAACTCTTTCAGTTTTTCTTCAATCTCTCTCATCCTCTCTTTGAGTTTCAACCTCTTTTTGAAGTTTTCAATCTCCCATTGTAATTCCAAAATCTCCTCAGCAATTTCCTGTTTGCATCTGAATTCCTTTCCTTCTATAAAGACAATAACTTGGCCTTCCGCCATCTTTATTTTCAATCTTCATCCTTCGACTTCCTCTGCTTCTCCCACATCTGGATAGTGTTCAATACTTGATGCAGAGGCACCATAAACATTATATTCATTGTCTATCTGTTCAAATAATTCTTTTACACATACTTTATTTCCTTTCTCTCTTTCCATCTCAAACACCTCCTGAAGTTTGGCCATTTTTCTCTCATGGATCAATTGCTTTCTTTCATCTTCAGCCTCAATTTCTTGCATTTTCCTTTCATGAATTTTTCTTTTTTTTTTTCTTATCTCTACATCCAATCGTTTCATCTCTATCTGCCATTTCAAAATTTGTATCTCCTCAGAGATTGTCTTCTTCTGTTTCCTTGTGGCCATATGTGCGAGATCTGACTTCACCTCACAACTTTTCTTTCAGGCCTTTACCTCAGCCTCCTCTTTCAGGTTTACCTCAGGCCTTTATCTCAGCCCTTTACCTCAGGCTTTTAAAAATCTTTCTGGTTGCCTTAACTCTCTGGCAAGATTCCTCACTCCCTTTAAAAAATCACTTCTCACTTTAAAAAATCAATGTATTTCAGACCATTTTTTGCCTACAACCACACAACAGGCCTCCCAAATGCACCAAACCCCTCCCCACACACACACACACACACCCCCCCACCCACCTTCACAAGAAACTAGAACTTCATATTAGGAGATTCCACCTGAACATTAAGAAGTACTTCCTAACTGTGAGAGCTGTTCAGCAGTGGAACTCTCTGACTTCAGAGTGTGGTGGAGGCTACTTCTTGGGAAGCTTTTAAACAGAGGCTGGATGGCCATCTGTCGAGGGTGCTTTGAATGTGATTTTCCTGTTTGACAAGAGGTTGAACTGGATAGCCCACGAAGTTTCTTGTAACTCTATGATTCTATATCAGTATTTCCCAACCAGTGTGCCGGGGCACACTAGTGTGCTATGAGCGATCATCAGGTGTGCTGTGGGACATTGGCACTCTCCCCACTCCTAGCAGCCCCTCACAGGTTTCCAAGAAACAAATTGAGCCTGTCCGCTTGGAAATGTTTTTTTTTTTTACTATTTTACTGGATTTTTTTTAGAGTTGCCTCCCCCCAAGGAACTGTTTATAACAGCTTCATGACATCCATAGTTAACTGGAAGCAAGTTTCACTCAGGGTGAAATTTCACAAAGGTCTGGAGAACAAGCTCTATGAGGAGCGGCTTGAAGAGCTGGGCATCTTTAGCCTGAAGAAGAGAAGGCTGAGAGAAGACATGATAGCCATGTATATATATGTGAGAGGAAGTCATATCTATGTTATGTTCATAGAAACAGGCCCAGGTTTCACACTGAGTGTATAAATACATTTAAAAACATATTAACTATATGTATTACTGTGTTAGAGTGTCATTTTGTGTCATTTTGGTTGGTGGTGTGCCCCAGGATTTTGTAAGTGTAAAAAATGTGCGCCGGCTCAAAAAAGGTTGAAAAAACACTGTTCTATATTATCCCCAAATACTCTTCTGCAATTTCTCTCAAAATGTAAACATTGCCCTTTGGTCCCCACACAGTGGCCCCTCCTGTTCCAAATCAAGACCAGCTCTAACATTAAACTGAGTGAGGGGCAAATGCAGGGTGCCATGAAAGGGCAAGCAAGGTGTTCGATTTGTTGTCATTACTTTTTTTCCAACTAGGATGAGGGGATGCACTTCTGGGATTTTTGGCCTTGTTTACAAAAGGTCCTGGTTGAGGAAGGTGTGGCATGCCAAATATTGCTGGATCACAGCTCCCAACAACTTCTAGACAGTGAGCAAGGAAGCTAGAGTTCAACAATATCCGGAGAACCACGCTGCAAGGTTTTGCACCTTACGCTTCTGAACGGATGGATTTGTGGAGCAAGCAAAAGATGTTCTGAAATATTCTCGAGGCACTTATTTTGATCCTATAATACTCTAACACTCCCATGGAAATGACATTCCTAGAATCGCCTTTCCAACAGAGATGTTTCTCTCGGCATTACTTCGCGAACGAAGATTCAGGAAGGACTCATCCCATGCTTTTTACAATCGCGTTGATGACTAAAATGGCCAATCTGAGATACGCAAGTTCAGTTGCAGAAAGCACAGCAGAAAGTCTCCTTGGGTGATATTGTTTCCAAGTTGCGGTTCTTTCTACGTTGTCGTTTCTCTTCGAGACCCATTCGGCGTGTCTTCTCAAAGGAGGCTGCAGCATTGTGGATAGTGCGTCTCCATGCCTCCCGATGTGAGGCCAGGGTGGACCATTGTTGGTGATCAATCTGGCCGAGCCTGAGATGTTGTTTCAAGGAGTCCTTATATCTCTTTTTGGGAGCGCCTCTCTTGCGCTGACCCGTGGCGATTTCACCATAGAGTAGTATCTTTGGGAGGCAGTGGTCCTCCATCCTATGGACGTGCCTTGCCCAGTGCAGCTGTGTTCTCAATAGCATGGCCTTAATGCTGGTGATCCCTGCTTGCTCAAGGACAGCAACATTCGTCACATAGTCGGTCCAGTGTATATTTAGGATTGTGCGAAGACAGCGCTGATGAAAGCGTTCGGGGAGTTGTAGGTGTTGGCGATAGGTGACCCATGTTTCAGACCCATAGAGGAGAATAGACAGTACGATAGCTCTGTACACACTGATTTTGGTGTTTTGCCGCAGGTGCTTGTTGCTCCAGACTCTTTTGTGAAGCCTCCCCAATGCACTATATGCCTTTGCTAATCTGTGATCTATCTCTTTGTCAATCTTGGCATCTGAAGAGATGATGCTTCCCAGGTAGGTGAACTGCTGAACGGACTTAAGCACAGATGTGCCTATGCCGACGTGGGGATCATGGTGTTCTTCCTTTGGTGCGGGCTGGTAGAGTACTTCAGTTTTCTTCAGGCTGACTTCCAGCCCAAACAGCTCTGCAGCTGCTGCAAAGCAGGATGTGAGGCGCTGCAGGGCTGCTTCTGAATGGGCGACAAGGGCAGCATCGCCAGCAAAAAGCAGCTCACGGACTAGATAGTTTAGAGTCTTAGTGCGAATCCTCAGACGGCTTAAGTTGAACAAGCTACCATCAGTACGATAGCATATTCCTAGAATAGACATTCCTAGAATCGCCTTTCCAACAGAGATGTTTATACCCCTTAAAAACGTACATCTTCCCTGCTGCAGATTTTCCGATCCTCGCTTTATAACACGAGCCAGAGCTTTTCTGTTCTGCTGATTCAGTGATAGCTCTCTTGCTCGCTTCTGTTTGGGGGGAAAATTACTTTTGTGCAAGCAGCAATCCCCAACTTGTTTCCAAACCTGAGCCTCTGGCAAATCTGTCATCGTAGGAGACAGACCCGGTTCCTTTGACAGATTGGCCCGAGGCTCAAAGTTAATCTAATGTGTCAGAAAAGTATACAACAGTTAAAGAGGAGGAGCTGGGGAGTTGGGAGGACATATGGCAACATCCCTCTGGGTTATTTGCGTGATGACAGAATTGGGAGAAAAACAGTCGCTCAGACAGAGTGCCAGGGGAGGCGGAAAAGATTCAAAGGTAAAGCAAAGCAAAAAGGCAGCATACGGCTATTTAGCAAACAAAGCAAAGTTCGTTTTGTAGAATCCACAGTCCAGAAGGCATAATCGCTTCTTTGAAAGTTAAAGCAACTTCTAAGAGGGTATGCCTCCAGGAGAAGCAAACTCCATGTCAGCATTCCGTGTTTCAGGGAATCCTTGACAGAGTGCCTTCAGAGGATGCTCGCTACCTCAACGCATACCCTGCAACGGTCCTGATTTTGTGGGAACAGCCCGGATTGAGCCTTTGTGGTCCAACATTTTCAGAGCTTTGAAGCTGTCCCACTTTCGCTCTCCGCCTCCCTCTTTAGTCTCCGCTTGCTTCCATGGGAGCTGGAGCAATCCCCACTCATTTTCACTCTCTCTATCAAATCAAATCATTTATTTCGGTCATAGACCAGCACAGGAAAGAAAAGTCACAGTTTCATACAAACTTGGTACATTTAGTACATTAAAAATATAAATATAAATATTGAAGCACAATAGAGGGTGAGGGAGCGGAAGGGGAAATAGAGTAAAAACATACAATGCACAGGTCTATCAGCAAATTATAGATTCAAGGAAGATGATTACTGGATACACAGTTAACTTTTGGGACCAGTCATCCCCTGACGGATTTTATTATTTATTTATTAATTTATTAATTTATTTAAAACTTTTATACCCCGGCCTTCTCACCTCCGAAGAGGGACTCAGACCAGCGAACAGCAAGTATTCAATGCTAACATTTAAAATCTAAAAGCATCCTAAAATTTACAATAAAATTTACAATAAAATGCAATACAGTAAATACATTTAAAAAGCCTTTCGCCAAAGTAAAATCAAGTCCAACTTAACCCATATATTTGGTCCGTATCAAGTGGTTAGCGACTTTAGTCGCTTCACAATCTCCTCCTTCATTCTGCGAAGGCCTCATTGCACAGCCACGTTTTCACCCGGTTCCTAAATGAGGGAGGGGGAGGATCTAATTTCATTTGGGAGAAATTCCACAGTCGGGGGTCACCACAGAAAAGGCCCTGTCCCTCGTCCCCACCAGACGCGCCTGCGAAGGTGGTGGGACTGAGAGCAGGGCCTCTCCAGACAATCTTAGCACTCTTGACGGTTCATAGGGGAGAATACGTTCAGACAGGTAAATAGGGCCGGAACCGTATAGGGTTTTGTAGGTGAACACCAGCACTTTGAATTGTGCTCGGAAGCTAATTGGCAGCCAGTGGAGCTGGCGCAACAGGGGAATTGTGCGCTCCCTGTACCCCACTCCCGTTAGTAGTCTGGCTGCTGCGCACTGGACTAATTGCAGCTTCCGGGCTGTCTTCATAGGCAACCCCACGTAGAAAGCATTGCAGTAGTCTATACGGGATGTAACCAGAGCGTGGACCACCGTGGCCAAGCCTGACTTCCCAAGATACGGGCGCAGATGGCGCACAAGCCTGAGCTGTGCAAAAGCTCCCCTGGCCACCGCCGAGATCTGGGGTTCCAGGCTTTTGGATGCTCCTGCACAGAACTTTGCAACATTGTAGGTTGTAGCTGAATTAGTATCACTATCTACAACTAGCAGGGAGGTTAAAAAATTATCCTGAATGGTTTGGGTGCTTGTATATCGGAGGTAAGATAAGCGTGGCATGGATATCCCTGTAGAACCGGCACTGAAGGAGTACAGGTTCTATTGTTTCTATGAGACCCGAGTCACAGGGGCAGAGTCTCTCTGGGAAAGGGATCTTCCGGTAGCAGCCTTCGAGTACAGCTGATGGGAGAGCATGGCATCAAGCCAGGGTGAAAGCCCTTCGATGAATAGGAACCTCTAAGTTTGTTAAATATGCCATAGGGCAGGCAAGATATTTGCTGTCTTCATTAATAAGGAAGGTTGGCATGGAGGACAGTTCTAGTTGGCACTCTGTGTCTGATACGTTGTTTAAGAAGTGATTTGGCGTTGTTTAAGTAGTAGACCTGGAGAAAATCCCAATGAGGAGATTTTGGATGCTACCGCCTGCTTCCATGTGGATTGGAGACCAAAGGGTGCACGGGATAGTCTGAGCCAGAGGTTGAGTATGGCCGCCCACACCCTGGCCTCAGGCCCGGATTAACGCTTTTTTGCGTCCTAGGTCACACTTTGGAATTACGCCCCCTTTAAGCCAACCTCCCACCACCTCCAAGGTCCCCATTCCCACTCGCTGGAAAGCTCCGCTGTGCTCTGAAGGTTTCCTCAGAAGTCGGGAGGCTTGGGGAGAGTGCAGCGGGTGCAAACTTGCTCCAAAGGCACGCACGAGAGAGAGAGAGAGAGTGCGCATGCGAGAGTGAAAGAGCAAGCGAGAGAGAGAGCGAGAGAAAGAGAGAAAGAGCAAGAGAGAGCGAGAGAGAGAGAGAGCGAGGGAGAGAGCAAGAGAGAGAGGAGTGAGAGAGAGCGAGAGAGAGCACAAGAGAGAGAGGGAGAGAGAGGGGGAGAGAGAGAGCACAAGAGAGAGAAAGCGTGCGAGAGAGAGGGAGAGAGAGGGCGCGAGAGAGGGTGCGCGCAAGAGAGAGGGTGCAAGAGAGAGAGACCGCGCGCAAGGGAGACAAGAGAGAGAGAGCGCGTGAGATAGAGAGGGCGGCGAGAGAGCGAGAGAGAGCGCGAGAGAGAGAGCGCGCGGCAAGAGAGAGATGAAGGGGATGGAGCAGAGACTTTGCCGGGAGAAGGAGCAAGGAGGGGCATGAGAAAGGGGGAAAGAGGGGTGCAGACCAGTTGGTTTTTTTGGTCCGTGATCTGCGCCCCCCCCCCCTCGGCTTGCGCCCCTAGGCCATGGCCTCATTGGCCTTATGGGTAATCCGGGCATGACCATGGCCAAGTCTGGCGTCTCAAGATATGGGCGCAGCTGTACACTTTACTCCCATGTTTACAACTTTCCTGTCCTGTCTCATTGCCCAATCACCAGCAGTCTCTTGTATCCTATGGGGTTTGATGCAGAACCATGGAATCCCTTGGAAATAAATGGGTTTAACTTTCCAGAATGCCACCCTGTTGCTGGTTCTTAACATACATGGAATGATTGCTAAACTCAACTGAAGAGAAGAAAGCTGACACGAATTGAGAAGCATCTGGCTTGGGTTAACACACCCTTTACGGTTCAGGTCCCTCCCTCAGACAGAATACGAAAAGTGATAAAACAAGCCTGCAGACACAAAGAGGAGGCAAACAGAGGAAGATATCACAGCATAAATCATGTCAAGAAAGACATGTAAAGAGTGACAAAATATATAGGTGTTTGTATGCTAATACTAGATAACTCCAAACTGCGGTTGGATGATTTAAGTATTAAAATGGAGTCTGGATACAGTGGAAATATCAGAGAACTGATGGAGCAGAGATAATCAATGGGATAAAGTCATCTCTGGCTATCAAGTCTCCCCAAAGGACAAAGGAGGTCAGGCTGGCAGTAGCATTGCTCTAGACGTCAAGGAGGACTCTCAGCACAATAAATCAGAAAGTATAGGAAGGATAAGCTCAATCGCAGAATCACTATAGGTTGTTTTTTTATTTTAAAAAATCAGCACTAAGGCTATATTATTATTATCATTACCATCTTAATTATCGCAATATTTAGACTTATATACCCCACCTTATTACAGCTTGAGTACCCATTATCTGAAATTATTGGGACTAGAAGTAAGTATTTTGGATTATTTTTCAGATTTTGGAACACCTGTACAGTACAGTAGAGTCTCACTTATCCAACTTAAACAGGCTGGCAGAACGTTGGATATGCAAAAAATGTTGGATTAAGGAGGGATTAAGGAAAAGCCTATTAAACGTCATATTATGTTATGATTTTTAAAATTAAGCACCAAACATCATTTTTTACAACAAAATGACAGAAAAGGCAGTGCAATACACGGTAACGTTATGTAGCAATTACTGAATTTACGAATTTAGCACCAAAACATCACAATGTATTGAAACAGCTGTGGATCCGGGCAGGAGGCAGACTGCTTGGGATGATACAGAACATTGGATGAGCCAAGGTTGGATTTGCATATACATACATAATGAGCTATCTTGAATACTGGACCCAAGTCCAAACACAGAATTCATTTATTTCATATATAATTTATGCATTTTTCCAGAATGTAATTTTATACAATATATTTATCGTATTTTCATTATGTGCATATGTGTGCAATTGCAAGTATTCCTGTAAAATCTGAAATCCAAAGCACTTCTGGCCCCCAGCCTTTTGAATAAAGTTCAAGCTTTCCAATTCTCAAATAAGGGGCAGTCTAAAACCCTACTGATACCCAACTGTGAAATTGCAATGTGAAATATGACCTGCAATGGGCCTCTGCATGCTCCATGCTGGACCGTTGAGCTCCATTCATGAAGGAGGAGGAGCACATTTCAGATAGGAAATCTGTGCCGCACATGCTGGGCATGTGCGGCACATGTTCTGTATGTAAGCCACATCTTTTAGTACACATTGGCCACATCAGCTAAATTTGGCCAATGTGTATGAAAAGAAACACAACTTACACCCAGGCCCGTATTGCCCATAAGGTCAGCCTAGGCCATGGCCTAGGGGCGCAAGCCAATGGGGGTGCCGTTCACACGGACCAAAAAAATTGAAACAAAACCACAACGCACGGCATGGAGATGACTCTCTCTCTCTCTCGGGGGAGGGCGGGGGAGCGCTGCGAGGGGGCGGCGAAGGAGGGAATGGCGCCCCTCTCACCATCGTCCCACCCCCTTGTCAAGGCGTGAGGAGGAGGAGGCGTGAGGAGGAGGAAGTCCCTGGGGCTGCTGCCGGGCATGCACGGCACCCAGGAACATGGTGGAGGAGGCAGAGGTGCTTGCGCCCTCCTGCTGCGCATGCCCGGCAGCGGCCCCAGAGGCTGGGCTTCCCTCCTCTTCCTCCTTGCGGCGCGCCCTCCTTCCTTGAGTCAAGGGAGGAGGGTGCAAGGAGGAGGAAGTGGAGGGAAGCCCTGCCCCCGGGGCTGCTGCTGGGCATGTGCGGCACCCAGGAACATGGCGGAGGAGACAGAGGCTCTCGCGCCCTCCTGCTGCGCATGCCCGGCAGCGGCCCCGAGGTCGGGGCTTCCCTCCAATTCCTCTTCATCGCACCCGCCTTCCTTGACTCAAGGAAGGAGGGCGCGCGGCGCCATGAGGAGGAGGAGGTGGGGTGTGTGGTAGAGGTTAGTTTGGGGGCGTAATTCCAAAGTGTGGCCTAGGGCGCCAAAAGGGGTTAATCCGGACCTGCTTACACCTGCATGTCACTAACAAGTCCTGTACACTTTATGGTATTATTCAAATGCTGGCCCTTGAATCCACCATCTAGCAATGACGTCAAGTATGCCAGTTCTAAAAACTGGTGAGGATTGTTCCTTCACAAGGCCTAGAAGTTCATCATGTCTGTCTATGTATGTGATTTCCAGTAGACTTGTTTATTTTATTTTTTTATTTACTTTGTTTTATATCCCGCCCTCTCTCCCTCATAGAGGGACTCAGAGCGGCTAACCATCGGCAACAATTTGATGCTGTTCAAACATGAGCAGTAAACTTAAAGATACAAAAACATATATGCACAAATTAAAAACACAAATATATAATAAAACAATATTAAAAATCCACGAGCTCTAACTCATTGCCATAGAGGGGAAGCCAGGAAGACAGTTCTACCTTGTCTTCTACCATCAGTCGAGGGCCCCTTCCCCCCAGCAACAATATACGGTAGTACTAGATAATACAAATACTGCTATGATAATGATATATTATATATAATTACAATATTGATAATATTATAATGTAATACAATATAATAATAATACAATATAATTATATTAGTTATATATTATCCTCTCCGTTGGCGCCCCCTTGTGGTGGGGGAGAGGCTTGTGTACCCTAATGAAGTTGTGAGCTATGCTGGCGGTGGCATAATAGTCACGGTAGGGCCTCCCATGCCAGATAGGTCACAACCGAAGGGTCTGACAAAGAGCGTCAACGGGCAGGATGGGCTCCCTAGCCTTTTGGCAACCGTCCTAAGAGAAGGAAAACTCTGATTTCAAATCCGGGCAGATGGTGCTTGTCTAACCCTGTAAGGTCAACCATCTAGAGAAGGAAACTCAAATCAAACCTACGACCTGAGGACCTCGCTGCCATTGTCCCAGCTTGCTAGGCCCCAGCAGATGAATCTTTGTTTTAAAGGGTGAGGCCAGTTCTGTGCACGCTGCACTCCACCAGAAAAATCCATTGCACGGGCTTGAAGGACACATCCAACCTCCAAAAAAGCATCAACGCTCTTGGAGAAAGCGTGGGATGAGTCCTTCCTGAATCTTCGTTCGTGAAGAAAAGCCAAGAGAAGATATTATATATTACATGTAATATTACTAATAATATTACGGTACAGTGGCATAGTACAATATAGTAATATATAATGTTAATATTGTGTTATGCTAATAATATAATACATTATATGTACATATAACGTGTAAGCTGCTCTCAGGGTGAGAGAGGGCAGGGTATAAATGTCGTAAATAAAATAAATAAAATAATAGTCACAGTCGATGGCCATATAACACAGTCCATCAATTGTCTTCCCCAAAGGCTTTCTTCCAGAGAAAGGTTTTTATTTGTTTTCTGAAGGACAGCAGGGAAGGACCCATTCTGATGTCCTTAGAGAGGGAGTTCCAGAGCCAAGGGGCCACTGTCAAGAAGGCCCTTTCTCTCGTTCCCACCAGCCACACCTGGGACGGGGTAGGACCGAGAGTAGGGCCTCTCCAGCAGATCTTAGTGCTCAGGCGGGCTCATATTGGGAGACACGATCGGTAAGATAGGTTGGGCCTGAACCAGTCAGGACCAGGCCCGGATTAACTCTTTTTGGCACCCTAGGCCACACATTGAAAGCCACGCCCCCGGTCGATGCTGAGCATGACTGAGGCTTTTCCTTTTTCCTCTGAGTCACCTTAGAATGTTGGAATGTGGATGGCCATTCGGAGTCTGTTATGCAAATATGATTTCAGTGGCAGCCAATCCCATCTGTATGGGGCCGTTTGGGCCTGGTCTGTGATTTTTAGGGGCTACAGTGTTGTTTGGGAAGTGTATGAGGTGAATGTACTGCAAATCCCATCATTCGTGGCCCATCCTGCCCTAAACCACACGAGGTTGTGAAGTGGGCCATTGTTCCCGTTTGCCAAGTTTGGTCTTGATCCGTCATTGCTGTGGGCCGCAGTTGGTGACTGCCTGAGGCATTTCCTTTTCCCTCTGAGTCACCTTGGAATGGTGGGATGTGGTTGGCCTATCGGAGTACGTTATGCAAATACCATTTCAGTGGCAACCAATCCCCTCTGTCTGGGGCCGTAAAATGTTGGAGTTCTGAGGCTGGCCAATGAGAGCCCGTTATGCAAATAATCCCACAGTGGCAGCCAATCGAAACGGTTGCACATATTCCTCCCTCCACTCGGTCGCTCGGCCACACCACCGCCCGCAAACACTGACTTTTATTATATATAATAGATAGATAGATAGATAGATAGATAGATAGATAGATAGAAGGAGGAAGAATCCCAGAAAGGGTGGTTTCTTAAGACTGATGTCCTAAAAATGTCAGAAAGGGGGCCCTCATAAGTTCCCCACTGCCACCAGATCTTTCGGTTGCCAATCAAAAAATAGATTTTTCTCCTGACCAAATTCAGGAGGCTCCCGAAAGATGGTTGTGGGGGTCCACCAAAATCTGGATACCAAAAACAGAATGGGGTTTAACCAAATTGCACACCCCTACTAGAAATCACCCTGTGACATAAGAAAAGAAGGCCTCCTTCCCTGCTCTCAGGTTTTGGCCCTGAAATCTGAGCTGCTGCTAACCTATCAACTTTACGGTCTTATTCAAATTGCAAGGATTGAAGAGGGCAGCACCTCAGTTAGCCTCCCTCCCACTCACAGGCTTCTCCTCCGGTGATAATGATAGGCATTTTTCATGACAATGAGAGACAATTGTTCCTTATAAAATGACAGCAATTGCTGCCTCTCGAACCAGAGCACGGTCTTGAAATTACACCTCTGAATAGTAATTACTGGAAGGAAGCAGGAACAGAAGATTATCTCCCTTTATGATATGACCTGCCAATAAGCTTTCCAAAAACATCTGGGTGGTAGAGGACTGCCTCAAAAGCCTTTGGCGTGATCCAGAAATGCCTTTCTGACATTTGCAAAAGTTCAATAACATAAACGGTTTTGGTCCAAGACATTTAGCAGCCTGAAGCCAACCTCCCTTCCAATCCTTCAAGCAAATCATAATGGGGGACGATGCCTGGCTCAACAGCAGTATGTGTGAAAAAGATCTTGGAGTCCTCGTGGACAAGAAGTTAAACATGAGCCAATAATGTGATGCGGCAGCTTTAAAAGCCAATGGGATTTTGTCCTGCATAAGTAGGAGTCTAGTGTCTAAATCAGACCTGGGCAACCCACGGCCCGCGGGCCGCATGCGGCCCGGCAGCCGATTCTGACCAGCCCTCATAAGGCAGCCTCCTCCAAAATGGCTGCTGACCGGCCCGACCCCCTGAGCCAGCCAAGTGGCAGTCCTGGTAGGTTCCTCCTCTTGCTCTTCCCACAGACACGTGGGTAGTCAGGAGGAGGAACTACGGAGGCAAAGCCACGTGGAAGAAGAGACTCACCCTCTGTTCTCTTTTGCACAGCGAGTAGACTTCTTCCTTCTTCCTATCAGCCTCAATGCCTAACCGTCCCTGGGTGCCTTTGGCCTTCTCTCGCCTCCACCGAGCTTGCGTGGGTGTGTGGGGAAAACGGAGGCATCTAGGGGGCCTGGCCTGCGTCCATGGGTGCCTCCGTTTCCCCCACACACCTACGCAAACCCGTGTGTGTGGGGGGGGAAACGGAGGCATCCAAGGGGCCTGGCCTCCATCCATGGGTGCCTCCATTTCCCCCCCCACACTCACGCAAGCTCAGGTGTGTGTGTGGGGAAAACGGAGGCATCCAGGGGCCTGGCCTCTTTCCATGGGTGCCCTCGGCCTTCTCTTGCCTCCACCTTCCCTCTCTCTTCTTCTTTCCTTCTCTCCTTCCTTTCTTCTGTACCTCTTTCCTTCCTTCCCCACTTTCTTTATCTTCTTTGTCTCATTTCTTCCATCTCTACCTCTTTCCTTCTTTCCTTGACTTTTTGCTTCCATCCTTCTTTCTCTATTTCCTTTCCTTCCCTCCCTCTCTCCCTCCTCCCTTTGCTCCCTATCTCCTTCGTTCCTTACCCTTTTTCTTTCCTTCTCTCCTTCATCCCTTCTCTACCTCTTTCAGTCCTTTCCCCTTTAGGGATGCCTTGCTCCAGGCTGCTAAGGTCAGGGAAGGCTGTGTGAGGGGTGTGCTTTCTGTATGTTTTTATATCTGTGGTCTAATGTCCAGGGAGGGAGAAAAAACTCTTGTCTGTTTGAGGCAAGTGGGAATGGGGAGCGGCTTAAAAAGCTGGGCATGTTTAGCCTGAAGAAGAGGAGGATGAGAGGAGACATGATAGCCATGTATACATACTTGAGAGGAAGTCATAGGGAGGAGGAAGCAAGCTTGTTTTCTGTTGCCCTGGAGACTCAGAACAATGGCTTCAAACTACAAGAAAGCGATTCCCCCTGAACATTAGGAAGAACTTCCTAACTATGAGAGCTGTTCAGCAGTGGAACTCTCTGCCTAAGATTATTATTAAAGAAATTCAATTGATATTATGTAGAATGTAGTTCAGCCTTTAGGTGTGGCCCTCCATAATATTTTTGGCTCTCGTGTGTCCCCTTGGGAAAAAAAAAGCCCACCCCTGGTCTAGATCCAGAGAAGTCATGCTGCCCCCCTATTCTGCCTTGGTCGGGCCACACCTGGATTCACTCTGTGGCCAATTCTGGGCACTGCAATTGAAGGGAGAGGTTGACTCTAAACTGGAATGTGTCCAGAGGAGGGCAACTAAAATGATCAAGGGTCTGGAGAACAAGCCCTATGAGGAGTGGCTTAAAGAGCTGGGCATGTTTAGCCTGCAGCAGAGAAGGCCGAGAGGAGACATGATTCGGGTCATGTATCAAGATGTGAAAGGAAGTCACAGGGAGGAGGGAGCAAGCTTGTTTTCTGCTGCCTTGGAGACTAGGACACGGAACAATGCCTTCAAATTACAGGAAAGGAGATTCGATTAGGAAGAACTTCCTGACTGTGAGAGCTATTCAGAAGTGGAACTCTCTGCCCCGGAGTGTGGTGGAGGCTCCTTCTTTGGAGGCTTTTAAACAGAGGCTGGATGGCCATCTGTCAAGGTGCTTTAATTGCAATTTCCTGCTTCTTGGCAGAATGGAGTTGGATTGGATGGTCCATGAGGTCTCTTCCAACTCTATGATTCTATGAAACACACTTTCCTAGGATCTGAGGGCGGGTTAAATCTTGAGTTCACACAAGTAGCACAAGTGAGAAAGATCTCGTGAGGTTCCTTCCACACAGCTGAAAAAAATCCCAGATTATCTGCTTTGAACTGGGTTCTTTTTCATTTCGCAAAGAATGAGAAGTTTAGCAAAAGAGCGGCCTGAGACTCCCTTAAACCTCCAGGCTGTTGCCGTCCTTTCTCTGCTCCTGCAATTGTTTCAAAAGGCAGAGGTTTGATTTGGTAATACATATTCCTCAGGTCTCAAGTTGAGTTCCAGTTCACCAGGTCGCAGCCCTTATTTTTGAATGCCAGTTTACAGTTCTGGAATGCACAACAGAATATAAAAACACCTACGCAGCTATGACTTTACCTTGCCACCAAGCCAAGTGGGATCATCCTTCAGCACTTCACAATTTTAAGAAGTGCAAACACTGCCTCTCTGTGTGCAACCTTCTTTTGATCACTTTCCCATTTTATAGATAATGTGAGATCTCTCTAGCCTGGAAGGGGACACCTCGTAGGTCATGTGGCCAGCATCACTGCATGGAGCCCCATTACCTTCCTGCCCGAGGAGTACCTATTTATCTACTCACATTTGCATGTTTTCGAACTGCTAGGTTGGCAGAAGCTGGGGCTAAAAATGGCAGCTCACCCCGTTCTGCGGATTCTGCTGTGCCACCACGGCCCCTGGGCTATGTCCCTGCAGATAGCCATTTCTTTCACACCAGAAGCAACTTGCAGTTTCTCAAGTTGCTCCTGACACGAAGAAAAAAAAATACACATTTCTTGGGTGAAAAGGCGACACAATGAAGAAAAAAAGTCCTGATTTAGGGCATCATGGGTTACGGCGGGCCTGCCCAACATGTGGCCCGCGGACCGCACACGGTCCGCCAGCCCCTTGGATCCGGCTCTTCTACCCTCCTGCAATAAAATTTTTAAAAATTCCGAAATAAATACCCAAAACGTGTGCCGCCCCCTTTGCTCTGCTCCCCATGGCTCCGCCCTCCCTCTTACAGCGTCACGCCGGGCGAGAGAACCAGGCGAAATCGCCGCTTCTCTCGCCCGGCGTGATGCTGTAGCATGTGCCCTAATGTGGGTAAAAGATTGGATTGCACTCCAAAATGAAAAACTCTTAACATTAGAGGGGTTCGACCTGAGAAGAGGCTGGCACGCCTACCTTTGGTACGGCAAAACGAAGATAGAGAAAAACTTTGGCAACCACTTTATTAGATCGGCCCTTATAAGAATATGGTTAAAATACATAAAAACACACCCTTATGGGTCTCACCCTCAAAACACCAACAAGGATGGAGAAAATGGATAAAATATAAGGATATACTCAACCCTCAAGAAGAACTGAAGCCTGGCTATTTTATCAGAGAAGGCAAAAAAATGGATGGGAGAAAAGACTGGGATAAAATAGCATAAAAAGGATAACAAAACTTTATAATAAATTGATAGAATAGGCAAAACCTAAACAGAAATAAAAACTGAAATACACGTATAAAATTATGGATTTAAAAGAGAATTGGATGAAGGTATTTCATCGCTGGTATATTACACCAAAAAAATCAAAATAATGTATAAGAACAGCAATCCCAAATGTTGGAAGTGCCACGATCACCCAGGTAGTTATTTCCATATGTGGTGGACTTGCCCAGAAATAAGGAAGTTTTGGAAACAAATCCATATTGAAATACAAGACATCCTAAAGATAAAATTCAAGTTAAAACCGGAATATTTCCTGTTGGGAATATTGGACAAAGACTTGAAATTAGAAAAAAATGAAGATAAGCTATTTTTTTATATGTCCACAGCTGCAAGAATCATCTTGGCCAGAACATGGAAAACCAATAAACCCCCAGAAAAAATAGAATGGATGGAAAAGATATATGAAATAAAAAATATGGATATACTGACATTTTACCTAAGAAGAAACACCCCAAACCCAAGACAACAGACAATATGGACCCAAATAGATGAATACCTCAAGTTAAACTATAAATGAAGGAAAGAAACACAATAGTGTAAAAACTTTATAAACCAGGAGTTTTGACAAATACCTTACCAAGAAGAAGAAATGGAAGTCAATTTGTATATAACCTTCCCCACAGATACCCAACTCCCCTACTCCCTTTCCCGACTTTCCCTCTAATCACTTTTGCCTTTTGGCTTTGTCTGATCTGTAATAATTACTCTATTATACCCTTCCCCCCTTTTATCACTCCCTTTGCCCTTACCCAATACCCAGTATATTAACTGCAAGTTTGTAATTTCTATTTCAATTTCCAATGTGACTATGTACTACTTTCTTATCTATCTTTATTTTGAAAAATCAATTTTGCTCCCTCCTACAGCATCACGCATGGCTCCACCCTGGCGATTTCGCCGGTTCTCTCGCCGAAATCGCCCGACGTGACGCTGTAGGAGGGAGGGCGGAGCCAAGGGGAGTCCCTCATGGCTCCACCCTCCCTCTTACAGCGTCGCCCCCCACAAGCGACCCCGCCCCTGCGATCGGCCCTGCCCCTGCGATCGGCCCCGCCCCCGCTGCGGCCCCCCAGGTGTTCAGTCACCGGAATTCCGACCCTTGGGCCGGTAGAAGTTGGACAGCCCTGGGTTATGGTATACTTTACTGGTGAGCTCTTTTCTTCCCAGGGGAGAGGCTTACAGACACAAGACATGGTGATATCATAACATAGGAAGGTACAGACATTTTCCATCTGATCATTTTCCAATTGGGTACTTTTGGAAGTAAGGGAGTATTAGACTGAACTGTGGTGCTGCTAGTTAGTAGCCAGCTGCATTAAATCACTACTGACTGAGAGGTCATGAGTTTGAAGCCAGCCTGGGTTGGAGTAAACTCCCAGCCATTAATAGTTTAGCTTGCTGTTGACCTATGCAGCCTGAAATACAGTTGCATCTGTCAAGTAGGAAATTTAGGTACAACTTTATGTGGGGAGGCTAACTTAACTAATTTACGACACCATAAAACCTTCCAGCAGCATGCGTAAGAATGAGGATCATATTCCACCCTGCTGCTTTCGGACTCTAACACTACAATAACTTACAGTGTTGCTAAGTTCTGTGCTGCTGCACTTAAAATCAGATGGTTGATGATTGACACCGTAAGGCAGGGGTGCTCACACTTTTTCAGCGTGCGAGCTACTCTTAAAGCAACCAAGTTGATAAGATCTACCTGCCCCTGCCGCCGCGCTCTCGCCGCCGTGCGTGCTTCTGCTGCTGTTTTCCGCCTGCGCAGCACTTCTTCTGCCTGCGGGGCATTGCAGGAAGGAGGAAGCACAATGCGGGGCCTCCAGAGGGAGCGCTCCGCCCTGCCTGTCTCGCCGGCAGCGGAGGTTGCACAGCTGCTTCTGGACGAGAGAGAGGCAGGGCGCTCCCTCCGGAGGCCCCGCCTCGACCCTATTCGGAATGCAGTTAGAGCAACATGTTACAGCTGAAATGATACTAGACTCCCTTCCCCTTTTGCCCTCCCCCCCCCCCAGTGTTTTTGACCTCTCCCATCAATCTCTCCCCTCCCCCTTCGGTTCCATACCTGTTACAATAACCTGTCTTTTAAAATATATTTTTATACTGATTTCTAATCTAATTTTACATTACTACTTACTGGGGAGTTTTCCTTCCCCTCTCAGGGTGCTTGTGCTTGCTTTGTGCTGGTCAGTGACTGTAATAAAGTTTTGTTGTTGTTGTTGAATGAAGAAGTATTCCATCAAGGACTCGATGTCACAAGTGGACAGTGAAGCGACAGCTCCCCCTGTGGCTGGAATTGAGCATACCCTCATGAAGCCGAAAAACTGGAAAGTTAAATTGCCTCTGTGTACGTCTATCTATGTTGCATGTCTATGGCATTGAGTGTTTGCCATGTATATGTGCATTGTAATCTGCCCTGAGTCCCCTGCAGGGTGAGAAGGGTGGAATAAAAATACTGTAAATAAATAAATAAATAAAATATATTTGTCTTCCGCAGCAGTGCCACCTACATTCCTGGCAATTTCTTTGGGTGCAGATTGAAGTGCTGCCAAAACCTGCACATCTGGCTTAACCAGAGAGTATGTGTATACTTGGGGAACGTGACAGCTGCACTGCATCACATTTAGAACTCTGAAAACATGCAATGTGTGTGAACATGGACATAAACATTGAAAAAAGAAGAACTTCAAATGAGTTTGGCCTTCAAAGTGACAATGACAAATAACAAAAGCGGTTAACAAAGGAGTCCGATGATGAGATAGGAACACAACAACAAAGCATCCCGAACCCTGGAACAAATGAGTATGTGGAAAGGATCAGACAACAGAAGAGACCAAAGAGGAGATGGATTGGTGTTATAAAAAGAGGAAAGGATGAAACTCTGGGAGGCAGCAAAATTGGCTGAGGATATAAGAAGCTAGAAAACATTAATTTAACAAAGGTGTCATCAGCAGACAGATAGATGGGAAGAAGAAGAGAAAACTACTTGTATGTCACATTTTTAAAAAGCAAGGCATTCAAGGAAAAGTTTTTAAACTGTCTGCTCAAGAAATAAACGTCATTCAAAGAAACCACTTCTGAAAACTCCTGCCTGCTCTTCATCAACGGCATACTCAACTCCTGTTCAGCACAGGGCTGTGGAAGAGAAATGGGGATGCTTCAGTCTGGCTATCTAATGATAGACTGCTGAGCCGGGAAATCAAATGGTCAACTTCCTCTGAAGTCACTAATCTTGGGATGTCAGCAGAGAAAGAGCTGTAGGAAACAAAAGCAATGTTTATATCAGGGATGGTTAACAAGTGGATATCCAGATGTTCTCTGAAAACATTAGGAAGAACTTCCTGACTGTGAGAGCCATTCAGCAGTGGAACTCTCTGCCCCGGAGTGTGGTAGGGGCTCCTTCTTTGGAGGCTTTTAAACAGAGGCTGGATGGCTATCTGTCAGGGGTGCTTTGAGGCTGGATGGCTATCTGTCAGGTTTCGGAGGTGACCAGGGGAGCATTCGCACAATTAAAACTTGTGCGGCAACTGCGCCCGTACCTTGGGAAGTCTGACTTGGCCACGGTAGTCCATGCTCTGGTTACATCCCGTATAGATTACTGCAACGCTCTCTACGTGGGGCTGCCTTTGACGATTACTCGAAAGCTTCAATTGGTCCAACAGACAGCAGCCAGGTTGATATCAGGAGCAGCACTCAGGAGCGTACTACTCCCCTGTTGTGCCATCTCCACTGGCTACCAGTCTGCTACTGGGCGCAATTCAAAGTGCTGGTTTTGGCTTTTAAAGCTCTAAACGGTTCTGGTCCAACTTACCTGTCCGAACTCATCTCTCTCTATGAACCATCAAGATGCTTAAGATCATCCAGAGAGGCCCTGCTCTCGGTCCCGTCTGCTTTGCAGGCGCGCCTGGTGGGGATGAGAGACAAGGCCTTCTCAGTGGTGGCTCTTCGGCTTTGGACCTCCCTTCCTAGTGACATCAGATCGGCCCCCTCCCTCCTGACATTTCGTAAGAAAGTCAAGACTTGGCTGTTTAAGCAAGCATTCGCAGATGAACTTTAATTAATCAAGATCAAAGGATTAGTATGACGACGAAACGGAAACTGATTTTAAGATTATGGAGCTGAGATTTGTATTTTGTAGTTTTAACTGTTAATTTATATGGTTTTTATATGACTGTTTTTATTTTATTATGATGTATTGTGTGTGGGCACTGCTGTCGCTTGTTCACTGTCTTGAGTCGTCTTCGGGCTGAGAGAGGCAGTATAGAAGCATAGCAAATAAATAAATAAATAAATTTGAATGCCATTTTCCTGCTTCTTAGCAGGGGTTGGATTGGATGGCCCATGAGGTCTCTTCCAACTCTATGATTCTATGATTCTATGACCATTTCCCTGATCCCTTGCCCTTGAGTGTACTGGTCAAGGCAGTGTTTCTCAACCTTTCTAATGCCACGACCCCTTAATACAAATTCTCATATTGTGGTGACCCCCAACCATAACATTATTTTTGTTGCTACTTCACAACTGTAATTTTGCTACTGTTATGAATCGTCATGTAATTATCTGATATGCTGGATGTATTTTCACTGACTGGACCAAATTTGGCACAACTACCCAATACACCCAAATTTGAACACTGGTGGGGTTGGGAGGGGGAACTGCTTTTGTCATTTGGGAGTTGTAGTTGCTGGGATTTTTAAGAAACTGATTGTAAAGTCGATTTAAGTGATTCTAATGTTTGTATATATATTTATGCTCTGTAATTGTAGCTGAACTATAAATCCCAGCAACTACAACTCCCAAATGCCAAGCTCTATTTTCCGCAAACTCCACCTGCGTTCACATTTGGGTATATTGAGTATTCATACCAAGTTTGGTCCAGATCTATCATTGTTCGAAACCACACTTACCTCTGGATTTAGGTGAACTACAACTCCAAAACTCAAGGTTGTGACGGCGCAGCAAGTGCCACTTGTATCAAAAACTTTAAGTTCCAAAGGTTTGCACTATTGTATTGTGTTTCTGCAAGCCTGCTCAGTTTTGCACTGCTTGCTAAGGGTTTGGTTGCATTGATTGGCTCTTTGTACCTGTCAGTCATTGTTTACAGAGCCCAATTAAGTTTGTTCCGCCCCTTTTTCCAGGGATTTTGGCAATCTATCCTTTTTGCTTATTAGAGCTTTCCTGGATCTCTCCAGAAGAGGACACATCTGAAGGTTTGCCAGGGCCAGCCTTGGTCAATCCATTTCTCAATAATAATAATAATAATAATAATATATTTCTAACCCGCATCCATCTCCCCAGAGGGGACTCGGAGCGGCTTACATGGGGCCGTGCCCGAACAACACATCATAAAATATCAACAACATAAAAAAACAAACATAATAAAAGCAATGAACACAATAAAATACATCTGTGAAAACACAACAATACAGGTGAATCTAAACACAAAACAGACTTTCTCAACACAAGACAAAGACTTTCCCTGGGTCTCATACAGAAAGCCCAACATACCGGATGGTTGGGTAGCTCTGAGGAGACCCAGGCACCTTCAAACTAGTCGGCTGGCATCCAGAGAAAGGACCCATACCTTCAATCTAGGCCAGCTGGCTAGGGTCTCGAGTGTCCTTACCTCGAGACCACAAAGACAGAGAGAACTTGGAGAGCCATCCGGCTGAAGCTTCCTGGACACAAGCAACTAAGAGACTAAGTTTATCCTTTGAGGAACAAAGCAAAGTGGCTGAGTGTAGATAACTCATGTTTTAAGCAATAAAGCCTGTTTGAGTTATCTAAAGTGTCCAGCTTGGTCCTTGGGAGCCCCAAGCCTCTAAAGGAAGGCAAGAAGCAATCCCCTAGTAGAAAGAGTCTATGCCCTTGCCCTTCCTGAGTATATAGACCGGGTGCGACGGCACAAAGGTCAATGCCCACCAAACCCTTCCAGTATTTTTTCTTGGTCATGGGAGTTCTGTGTGCCAAGTTTGGTTCAAGTCCATTGTTGGTGGAGTTCAGAATTCTCTTTGATTGTAGGTCAACTATAAATCCCAGCAACTACAACTTCCAAATGACAAAATCACCCACCCCCAATCCCACCAGTATTGAAATGTGGGCTAATTGGGTATTTGTACCAAATTTGGTCCAGTGAATGAAAATACATCCTGCATATCAGATATTTGCATTGTGATTCATAACAGTAGCAAAATTACAGTTATGAAGTAGCAACGAAAATAATTTTATGGTTGGGGGTCACCACAACATGAGGAACTGTATTAAGGGGTCACGGCATTAGGAAGGTTGAGAACCAGTGTCCTACAAGACACCTGGAGAAAATAAACTGCATTCACCATATAGTACTCCTTTGCATTTGTGTCTTGTACTGCTTCTTGGATCACTTTCCCCTATTCCGTTGACCCCAGGAAGCTCCTGGCTGTTTATTACAATTATATGATTAGAAATCTATCCGCAGGGCTCGAGATGGAAATTGAAACCTTGCAATAATTTGGCTAAAAACTAGTAGAGCATTCAGCCAGCTGTCAGAACTGCAAGGGAAATCACATTAAACAAAAACAAGCTGTAGCTGTTCAACAGATTTCAAAACAGTGAAAGCACCCCCCGCCACACGAGGAGGTAGCAATTAGGTTGGCCTAATTTATTGGACCTGAGTAGGAATTGCTGGAAAAACTATAACCAAAGGCAGTTTATACATCCTCCTCCAAGGCTTTTGTAGTTGGTCAATTCTAAAGGAGATAGGTCAATATGATGCGTAAAATTTGGAAGGGGTCATAGAATGTGAGATATCAGGAGTAGGGCTGTGCACAGAACCATTTTCCTTCGTTTCACCCATTCTTTGGTTACCTTCATTACCTTCGGGAGCACATAACAGGAAGCCCCTTCCTGGTACGAAAATCAGCTCGACATGAAAACACCTCGTTGTCATTGGAAAAATATTTTTTACCCAAGTGCTCCTTCAATTTAGTGAACCAATGATAGTCACTTGGTACGAGATCAGGGCTATGAGAGGGGTGGCTTCAAACATCCCAACCAAATGAAGTGTGTTGCATGAGCGGTGTGCAAACACGCATTGTCATGAAGGTGACAGACTCCTGCAGTCAGCATCCCATGACATTTGTTTTGGATGCCTTGCAAAGTTTCTTCGTGCTGTCACAATATCTTACAGCATTGATTGTTTCACCTGCTTTCCAAAAAATCAACGAACAGAACCTCTTTTTTCCCCCAAAACACTGACGCCACAATTTTTCTCACATGCCCTTAGCATTTAGGTCGAGTATTACTACATGAACTTCACACTTGGAGGGAAACAGAATGAGGACACTCATTTCTAACCTTCACCACAATGCTAGTAGATGAGCAACTGACAACAGGCAGTGTTCATTCGCTTCTGCTGCCTTCCCGCTACATGGCAGCAATACCAACTTCCCTTGCAAAAATTCCCCACGAGAGCTATATGCCTTGTAACCTTATTTAGCAGTCATGGCATTAGAAAGGTTGAGAACCACTGCATATATATACATATATCTTTCTGTTTAATTGCTATTAAATTTAAAAAAATAATTTCTAGAGGGGTGGTAGTAAAAAAAAATTTTCTGGAAAGGGAGCGGTAGGCCAAAAATGTTTGGAAACCACCGGTATATAGGGACCACTTTTAGCAGGTGGCAATAAAGGTACCCTTAAGGACATTGATTGGAGGAAAATTCCTCGGCATGGAAGGTGGAGCGACAGCACCTCACCATGGCCAGAGTCGAGCACAGCCTCCAATATGCCTGAAATAAGATGGGAAAAAACTGTCTTTACCTCTGTTTATGTTGTCTGTCCTTAACTGTATGATGGTTATCCAGAAAGTAAGGTTCCTCATATTGTGGTGACCCCCAACCATATTTTCGTTGCTATTTCATAAATAATGTTGCTACTCTTACGAATTCTAATGCAAATATCTAATATGCAGGATGTATTTTCATTGTTACAAATGGAACATAATTAAAAGATAGTGATTAATCACAAAAACTATGTTTGGGGGAATATGGACAACGGATGATGGAATTTGCAGTACCTTCAATCGATTCAGCTCTGACTTCCATAGACCACTGAGACCCCCATAAGTTACAGAACTAGACCAAACTTGGCACAGAGAACCCACACAACCAACAGAAAATACTGGAGAGGTTTGGGAGGAATTGGCAGTGATTTAGGGGACATGTAGTTCACCTACATTTGGAGAGCACTATGAACCCAAACAACTATGGATTTGGATGAAATTTGGCACAAATACTCAATATGCCCAAATTTGAACACTGGTGGAGTTTTGAGGAAATAGCCCTTCTCATTTGGGAGTTGTAGTTACTGGGTTTTATGGTTTACCTACAATCAAAGAGCAATTTGAATTCCACCAACAATGGAACTGAGCCAAACTTGGCACACAGAACCCCCATGACCAACAGAAAATACTGGAGGGGTTTGTAATGAATTGCCTCCACCGGGGAAGGCTGCGCTTTCTTCCTCGGTGGCGGGGAGGCTCCGCCGGAGGACGCAGAGGCCCTTTGCACTGCAGCCTTCACACTGCACTGCGTGTCGGGGTCAAAGCAAAGGGGGCGGGGCCAAAGAAGAGGGCCACGCGACCCCTCCTAAATGGCCAATTGTTCATCGCCCCCTTAAAGGGGTTCATCACCCCCCAAATTCCCCTGAGCCTCCCACCGCCCCCTTGGATCGCCTCACCGCCCACCAGGGGGTGGTACCACCCACTTTGAGAATCAGTGCTATATACCTACTCACATTTCTGCTTTTGACGTGCTAGGTGGGCAGGTGAGCTGGGGCTAACGGCAGGGGCTCACCCAGACTGGGCTAAAACTGCCGACCTTTCAATTGGCAGGATTTTTCTGCTGTGCTAAGCCCGGCTTTCTTTCCATCTCCTGGGGGTCTTGACTGTTGACCCCTGAGAGCTGGACACAAACATGAAAATGTACCAAAGACACTCGCAGTGTTGTCAATACGTGTATATTTTCAAAATAATGAATCATTTTGTGACCCCATCAGTCTTCTTTTTGCATGGTTAGGGATGACTATTTTTATAAAGAAGCCATAAAGGAAGAGACCCAAGAGAGCAATTTTGCATATGCAGATTCCTCATGGTCTCTCCTTATCTGAAGGCAGCAGCTGGGGCTGGGGAGACAACAAGGGGAGAGAACGCATCCGCAAAAGGAGTCAGTGGAGGCTGGGGCTGCGCAGTCCTCGACACGTAAAAATGTCAGTTCCCAGCCGGAGATTAAAATATAACTGGGAAGCCGCCTACCTTTGAACAGCAGGACAGGAGTCTTTCAGATACCCTTTGGAAGATAGTCACATCACTCCAGAAGAAGGAAAGAATTGCTGTGATACACATATAGAGTTTCGTGCTGGATATTATTGAATACTATAAACCCCTCGACAAACGGACAATTTTCCCTCCATAAAAATGACAGCTTCCTGAATATATCAGGTGGTTTTGACAGGTTAAAACAGGCATGGGCAAACTTCGCCCCTCCAGGTATTTTGGACTTCAACTCCCACAATTCCTAACAGCCTCAGGCCTCTTCCTTTTCACCCTCAGCTTCTTAAACATCTGGAGGGACCAAGTTTGCCCATAACTGCATTAGACCCCCTTCAGTATCAGGCTTCTGCATGTCGGAATTTAATAAAAAGTAACTTTTGTGAACTTCCTTTTGCTAAATGTGTGTTAGAGAGGGATTGAATTCCAGGGACAGATAAGCAGATAGCGTAAACAAAAGAACAGCCTGCCTCAAGGGAGCGTGCTCACTCTATCAATGTTTAACATTTACACAAATGATCATCCACTGCCAGAAGGGACAGAGAGTTTCATCTATGCTGACGATCGTGCCATCACTGCTCATCAGGGAGCTTTGAAATGGTTGAAACGAAACTCTCAGAAGCTTTAGGTGATCTTACTGCCTATTACAGGGAAAACCAGCTGATTCCTAATCCATCTAAAACACAGGAATGTGCTTTTTATCTTAAGAACAGATAAGCATCTCAAGCTCAGGATTATTTATTTATTTATTTAAATATACTCAAACTGTTTGCCAATACTGCTTGATTTATATTGCATATATGCACTCATATACTACTCCTTTATACATGACTAGCTGTACCCGGCACACATTGCTGTGCCCTATTTAGGAGATGCGAGAAAGTCTCAGCCCTTTGCCTTATCCTCCTCTGACAGTTTATTATGGGTCGGAATGTTCATGTTGGCTGGCCAGTACAGGAGTTATGCAAATCCGCCCTTATTAGCAGCCAATCATGTTGTCATAATGTAGAGGCTGGGAGAGTCGTTGGCAGCCCCGGAGGATGCTGGGAAATGTAGGTTTTTTTACGCGTTGTTTTGGGGGCCTTTTAGGTTTTGGTTGGGAAAGTTTCTTTGCTACAAACATACCTTGCTTGAGTCCTATTTCTGTTGGCAAGTTTGATGTTTCTGCGTTCTCTGTTTGGGACGGTCTTTCCATGACGACTCTTCCTTTATATATATAGAATTGCTGTATTGGGATGCACTCAGGATGTTTGCATCATTTTAATGAGATTATATTTTGCATATTAATTGAATGTTTGGTCTCTTTATATAGACAGTGTTAGTCTATGACTCAGTGTGTTTACATTGCCATCCTCAAGCCTGGAGAAGCTGCTGGGAGCTCCAAAGCCAGAGGTGAGGGGGTGGGGCTTTGGCGCGGCCTGGTTCCGCTCCCTTGTGGCTTCCGCTCTACCAGTGGCTTCTCCAGGCTTGAGGATGGCAATGCCAAGCTAGCCTTGTGCTAGCTATGCCACCACTGGCTTGGCATTGCCATCCTCAAGCCTGGAAAAGCTGCTGGGAGCTCCAAAGCCGGAGGGGAGGGGGCGGGGCTTGGCACGATCTGGCTCTGCCCCCCTCTGGCCAAGCCCCGCCCCACCCCCTCCCCTCTCCAGCCTTGAGGAGGTAGGTAGATCTTTCTGACTTGTTCCTGGGTGCCGCGCATGCACTGCAGCGGCTCTGGGGGCTTCCCTTCCTTCCTCCTCCTCGGAGAAGGAAAGGGAAGGAAGGGAATCCCCCGGGCAGCCGCTGTGGCACCCAGGAACATAGCGGAGGAGGAGGCAGAGAGGTCGCGGGGCTCACAAAGAAGGAAGCCGCGGCGCCTATTCGCGAGCGTTGCGGCCTCTCTTCGCGAGTGCCACAGCCTCCTCCGCCATGTTCAGCAAGCAAGAGTCCAAAAGTGGCAGGCTGAAACCTGGAACCTCAAGCCTTGGCTGATACCAAATGAGAGCCCCCCCCCCAGGCTCACAGAAGACTGGGCAACTTGGAAGGGGGTGAACAGGCTGCATGCGTGGCAGGGCGCGAGCACCACAGCGTCCTCTGCCATGTTCCTGGGTAACGCGCATGCGCGGCAGTGGCCCTGGGGGATTCCCTTCCTTCCTCTTCCTTCTCCAAGGAGGAGGAAGTAAGGGAAAGCCCCTGGGGCCGCTGCGGCACCCAGGAACATGGTGGAGGAGGCAGAGGCCGCGGCGCTCGCGAAGAGGCGTGGCGGCGGCAGCGAGGGCGAGGAGGAAGAGGCAGAGGGAAGCCGTGGCGTCACCCAGCCCCGCAGGTTGGTTGCGGGAGAGGCGCGCCATTGGCTGCAGACGCTGCCGTCGAAAAGGGGCGGGCACCGCGCAGGACGCCGGGATGAAGGCGGGGTTTGGGTTTTCTTTGGTCCGTGATTTGGCACCCTCCTAGGCTTGCGCTCATAGGCCATGGCCTTGTTGCCCTTATGGGTAATCCGGGCCTGCCAGAGGCACTCCAAGTGACCAGGATGTTACTATAATGGCAAGTTTTAAAACTTCGTGTTTTTTAAATATATTAGAACTGTACCACCGGTTCGTTAAGGGAGGGATTGTGGAAGCTGCGATCCAATCTCATCCAAAGGACCACATGTTTCCCGAGCCCTGCAATACTACATTCTACATCTCTTTTTGGAAGCATTACAACATCAATCCTCACGCTATAATTCTGGGGCAATAAAACCACCTGCATCACAGAGAGTGTTTTGCCTTCAAAAGCCAGCGTGAGCTGCTTTAAAGGTTGACAGAAGGGGAAATGGGAGCACCAGCATGAACCAAATCAAAGTGCAGCTGCTCTTTTGGCTGTTTTAAATCATGCTATATTAGCAACACGTCTGGTGGTTGGCCAAGGCTCATAAACCGGCATGCTGCCAGCGTGCGCGCACACGCACCAACCACACAAAGGTGCCACCAAGTCTTCCATCTGTCACTAAAATTAGCCACGGCTCCGGGTTTCTGTGTGTCATCATTGTCCAGACTCACGAAGTCGACGCCTCTCACTCTCACGGAATCACACAAACCTGCAAGCGCACTATGCCAGCACATGCATTATAGGTCGTAATTCACAAGGAGAAGATTTACATTGGGGGTTAGCAAAGCGAGGAAATGGATCAGAGTTTGGATCGCATCCATAGCAGAGGGACTGATGAAATGTGGATTTATGGAAATGAGATTAGCAAAACCAGGTAACCCTTGCAAGTTATTTCCACAGTCATAATTGTCTCCTGTTATTGTCCCACAAGGAGCCACCAGTGGCGCAGAGGGTTAAACTGCTGAGCTGCTGAACTTGCTGACCAAAAGATCAGTGGTTCAAATCTGGGAAGCAGGGTTACCACCCACTGTTAGGCCCAGCTTCTGCCAACTGAGCAGTTCGAAAACATGCAAATGTAAGTATATTAATTGGTACCGCTTTGGCAAGAAGGTAATGGCGCTCCATGCAGTCATGCTGGCCACATAACCTAGGAGGTGTCTAAGGACAACGCCGGCTCTTCGGCTTAGAAATGGAGATGAGCACGACTAAATGTCAAGGGGAAACCTTTGCCTTTACTTATTGTCCTGCAGTCCCCAAAACAGTTTGTGATAGGGATAATTCTAACAGTTGTGATTAGTTTTCCTGTTTCTCTAAAACACTCCAAATCATTACTATCAATGTATATGAAAATATGCATTGTCAAAGGTTTTCATGGCTGGAATCAGTGGGTTGCTGTGAGTTTTTCAGGCTGTATGAACATATTCCAGTAGCATTCTCTCCTGACGTTTCACCTGCATCTGTGGCAAGCAATCTCAGAGGTTCTGTTGGAAATGAGGCAAGTGGTGTGTGTTTGTGTGTGTGTATCTATCTATCTATCTATCTATCTATCTATCTATCTATCTATATAAATGCCCAGAGTAGGAGAAAGAACCCTTGTCTGTGTAAAGGAGTGGTTCCCAACCTTTGGTCCTCCAAGTGTTTTGGACTTCAGCTCCCACAATTCCTAACAGCTGGTAAAGTCTCTGGGACTTCTGGGAGTTTAAGTCCAAAACAGCTGGAGGGCCAAAGTTTGGGAACCACTGTTGTAAATCAAGTGTGAATGTTGCAATTAGCAAGCTTGAATAGCTTGAGTAGCCATGAAGCTGCAAAGTCAATCAGTGAGGGTATCTATATAGAGGTAGTCTGGCTGATGTTGCCTGAAGGCATCCTCTATTTGCCAGTTAACACCTCCCAAACAGAGAATGCCTTCAGGCAACATCAGCTAAGCTACCCCTATGCAGATACCCTCACTGATTTACTTTGTAGCTTCATGGTTATTCAATGCTATTCAAGCTTGCTGATTGCAGCATCCACATTTGCTTTACACAGGCAAGGGTTCTTTCTTCCACCCTGGACATTCCACAGACAGATAGATAGATAGATAAATAGATAGATAGATAAATAGATAGATAGATAGATAGATAGATAGATAGATAAATAGATAGATAGATAGATAGATAGATAAATAGATAGATAGATAAATAGATAGATAGATAGATAGATAGATAGATAAATAGATAGATAGATAGATGATAGATAGATAAATAGATAGATAGATAAATAGATAGATAGATAGATAGATAGATAGATGATAGATAGATAGATAGATAGTAGCTTGGGGACCTGGCGGTGCCTGGGTTATTTGAGGAAGGCATTGTGTGCCAAGGTTGGTTCCTATTAGATGTTTATGTGGCTTGCAGTGGTCTCAGGAACTTAGTGAAGGTACTGCAAGTCTGACTGCCTGAGGCCTTTCCTTTTCCCTCTGAGTCGCCTTAGAATGTTGGAATGTGGATGGCCGATCTGAGTCCTTTATGCAAATACCATTTCAGTGGCAACCAGTCCCCTCTGTCTGGGGCTGTAAAATGTTGGAGTTCTGAGGCTGGCCAATCAGAGTCCTTTATGCAAATAATCCCATAGTGGCAACCTATCGAAACGCTGTCACATATTCTTTGGCACCTCCGCATCTCCCAGAAAATGAACATTCCATTTCCAACGGAAAAAACTGTCATTTGGCTAACTCAAGCATTCAGTTGCATTCTGTTTTGCTGGCCAATCAGAGTCCTTTATGCAAATAGTTCCTCAGTGACAACCAATGCCCTCTGTCTGGTGCCTTAGATTGTTGGAGTTCTGAGGCTGGCCAATCTGAGTCCTTTATGCAAATAATCTGGTGCCTTAGAGTGTCGGAGTTCTGAGACTGGCCAATCAGTGTCCTTTCTGCAAATAATCCCACAGTGGCAAACAATCGAAACGCTGCCACATATTCCTCCACACGCACCGCCACATCTCCGCCCGCAAACGCTGACTTTTATTATATACATAGAAGATACACACACACACACGCTCCACTTGTCTCACCTTCAACAGACCTTTGAAGATGCCAGCCAGAGGCTCAGGAGAGAATGCTACTTGAACATGGCAATACAGTCTGAAAATTCACAGAAATCTTATATGAAAATAATGCAATGGTAATGTAAAAGTAACTTACAGTAACAAATGTTGTTTAGCTGTAATATTTAGATCTACATAAACTGTCTCGAGTCCCAGGCTGGCAAAAAGACAGAAGAGCTGTCGTTGTCATCCTCATCATCTAAATTGGCTTGTGATACAAAATTCTCATCCACCTTGTTGTTCCCCAGAACTCACATAAAGTACAACATAAGCCAGCACTTGAACCATGTTATCTTCCTCCTCTTCCACGTAGGAATACCATACTGTAGAAAATAAGTCTAAAAACAATCGTTTCATCACATCACAGATTTATGTTATCCTTCATGACATTATTTATTATTATTTATTTCCAGTGTTTATACCCCGCTACTTCTCAACCCCCGAGGGGGGACTCAGCTGTCATGTACTGTAACTTCGCTCTGTCTTAGTGATTGTCCCTCCCAAAGTTACAAGTAATCGGTTATTTATATATAGTTACTTCCAAGCTACAATCAAAACAACATCCGTTATGTTACGGAAGAGTATCATCTATATATTGAGCACAATCCGGCTCCTTGAGAAATTCTGTATTACCATACAGTATGACCAATATCTGTGGTTTCATGTGTCCTCATCTAACAAAGGGTTCCTCCACTGTAGAAATAAATGCAGATGGTGTTGGAAGATGTTTGTTCTGCATGTTTAAGAAAACTGAATAAATCAATGAGCAACTTTAAAATATACATATAGACGCACCCTGCTGAAACTTCTGTGCCCCTATTAAATCCATAGCAATGGTCCCATGCAAAGGCACATGGCCTTTAGTAACTCTTGGTTCTTGCAGCAGATAGAGAAGAGAACAATCTCCTGCCCTTTAGCTCCCCCTACTGGTTGTACCTATGGCCAACAATGAATAATATCTTAATGCTGAATGTCATTAAGTGCATTGATCAAGGTGAAGAATACAAACATGCCGGAATAATAATAATAGTTATTATTAATAATAATAATAATAGGCCCGCCCTATCTTTGTGATTTTAGATATTGTTTTTATTTATATGTATGTATTTTCTTCTTTTTTATTGTGTTTATTGCTAATGTTTGATTTTATTTTATTGTAATTTGCTGTTTGGGCTTGGCCTCGTGTAAGCCGCCCCAAGTCCCCATTGGGGAGATGGGGCGGGGTACAAATAAAGTTTATTATTATTATTATTATTATTATTATTACTTAGAGCAGTGTTTTTACATTTACAAAGTCCTGGGGCACACCACCAACCAAAATGACACAAAATACATATAGTTAATATGGTTTTAAATGTATTTATACACTCAGTGTGAAACTTGGGCCTGTTTCGATGAACACAACATAGATATCCTGGCAGGAATGGCAGAAAGACACACACGAAGGTCTTGCTCAATAGCTGGGAGTTATAGTTCACCCGCAATGAAATAGCATTCTGAACTCCACCAATGATGGAATGGAATCAAACTTCCCACACAGAACTACCATAAACAAGAGAAAATACTATAAAAGTTTGGTGGGCATTGACCTTGAGTTTTGGAGTTGTAGTTCAACTATATCCAGAGAGCACTGTGGAGGGGAGGGAGGATGACGTGGGGTGAGTCTGCACAGTAGCGCCCGCACGGGTCATGTCTTCCCCCCTCCCCCCTCCCGCAGAAATGGCAGCGTGAGCAAAGCGAGGCAAAGTAAGCAGAGCGAGGCTGGGAAGAAGGGAGCCTGAGTGGAGAAGAAAAAGTGTTCGGCAGGAGGGGGAAGAAAGGGTATTAGAGGTTCCAATTTCCCACGGCACCCCTGATGATCGCTCACGGCACACTAGTGTGCCACGGCACACTGGTTGGGAAACACTGACTTAGAGGATCGGGAGATCCCCAGGAAGAAGATATTTACAGTCCTCACCATCTACTTTACAGTCTCAAAGGCAAGAATTTAAGACGGTGCTGTTAGGAAAGGATGAGGCCAGATCTCGACATATATAAAATGATACATTTCCCACCAGATCACATGGGAGACATACCCTCCAAATTTCCCCTTTTGCCAGTCTGAATTAATCCTCTGCCATCCCATATTGTGAGTTGGTTTTAAAGAGTCCCAGTTTCTCTCTTCTCCTCCCACTTTCCCCTTTTGTCTCTAGCCAACTTCAGTTGCGAAAAATAGCAAAGTAGAAGTGCAGTTTGCTTTTTGGGAGTTAAGGTCCCAAATACTTGGAGGAGCAAAGGTTGGAAATCATTAATATAGAACTGAGGTTCCCAACCTGCGGCTTGTGCACCACCAGTGGTCCGCAGGAACTAAAATATGGTCCATGGCCTCACCATTACAACACCATTGCAACGAGAGCAACTGTGGGCAAGCTGATGGCGACTACTGGATGGTATATGTTCTGTATCAGAAACTAGAGCTGATGTGGTCTATCCCAGTGTTTTTCAACCTTTTTTGAGCCGCGGCACATTTTTTACATTTACAAAATCCTGGGGCACACCACCAACCAAAATGACACAAAATTACACTCTAACACGGTAATACATATAGTTAATATGTTTTAAAATGTATTTATACACTCAGTGTGAAACCTGGGCCTGTTTCGATGAACACAACATATAAATGACTTCCCCTCACATATTTATTCATGGCTATCATGTCTTCTCTCAGCCTTCTCTTCTTCAGGCTTAACATGCCCAGCTCTTCAAGCCGCTCCTCATAGAGCCTGTTCTCCAGACCTTTGTGAAATTTCACCTTGAGTGAAACTTGCTTCCAGTTAACTATGGATGTCATGAAGCTATTATAAACAGTTCCTGGGGGGGGGGGGGGGAGGCAACTCTCGAAAAATCCAGTAAAATAGTAAAAAAAAAAACATTTCCAAGCAGAGAGGCTCAATTTGTTTCTTGGAAACCTGTGAGGGGGCTGCTAGGAGGGGCGAGAGTGCCAATTTCCCACGGCACACCTGATGATCGCTCACGGCACACTAGTGTACCACGGAACACTGGTTGGGAACCACTGGTATAGAGCGATCTCAATGCAGGCAATCAAAGCCAGGTAATAACATTTCATCCCGAATAGCAACAAAAAGCAATTTCCTAATTACTTATTTGGTAACAGAACCAAAGTCTGGAAATATCCCCGGCTTCTCAGGTTTTGATTTTCCAAAGGAAGCTCAACAGGACACCAATATACACTTAGGCAAAAGGGGAAAGTTCTGTTTAGTCTGAATTTATGACGTCCAGATCCTCTTTTCCTTCCAACTGTTTAGCACCTGTCAAGAGAACACAGCCGGAGGGGAGAAGGATTGTTTAGCTCCATGATTGTCTCCTAATCGAGTTTGGTGAGGCCAGAACGGAAATAGAAATCCAGCATTTGCTTCTGCGTTGTTGTTTTTTAAAAGAAAAAGAAAAAGAAAGGAAAAAGAAGTCCTTTGTGAATTGATAAGGAGCTGGCACAAACTGATAGCAGTGATCTCATTTGCATAGAAATGGGCTCACGACTCCAGCGGGTGACAATAATTTCAGAGAACAGATTCCTGCAGAAAACGGGGATTGTCCCTCCCTTCTTTCACGAACAGAAAAAGAAATAAGAGTTTCTCCGGACTTTAAAGGACCCCAAAAAGAAATCTCACAAAGGGTGCCAGCCATTTAAGATAGGGGTCCGGTTAAAAGGGAGATTGCAATACATAAAAAGGGCTAATATGTGTGTGTTGGGTGAGTGGGCTTATTAACAGAAGGCCCTCCTCATAAATGTACAGCAGAGTAACTTATTAGCAGCAGCGTGACTCAGCACCAGTAGCCCAAAGTGGTAAAAAGAACCAAAACACAAAGACTAATGTCAGGCCTGGATTATCCATAAGGCCACACTAGGCCACGGCCAAGGGGCGCAGCCATGGGGTGGGGGGGCGCCAGATCCAGACCCTCCAATTTATTTATTGATTAATTTTTTTTTAAAAAAGGTTGATCTTCGGGTGCTTCTGCACCTGCGTGTGAAGCGCCATAGGCCCCTAGGGCCTCTGACGCGGCTTCCCTCCGCCTCTTCCTCGCTCGCGCCGGCCCCTTCCTTCCTTCACTCAAGGAAGGAGGGGCGTCCGGCGCAAGTAGGAAGACGCGGAGGGAAGCCCCGCCCCTAGGGCCTCTGACGCGGCTTCCCTCCGCCTCTTCCTCGCTCGCGCCGGCCACTCCTTCCTTCACTCAAGGAAGGAGGGGCACCCGGCGCAAGTAGGAAGACGCGGAGGGAAGCCCCGCCCCTCGGGCCTCTGACGCGGCTTCCCTCCGCCTCTTCCTCGCTCGCGCCGGCCCCTTCCTTCCTTCACTCAAGGAAGGAGGGCATCCGGCGCAAGTAGGAAGACGCGGAGGGAAGCCCCGCCACTAGGTCCTCTAACACAGCTTCCCTCCGCCTGTTCCTCGCATGTGCCGGCCCCTCCTTCCTTCACTCAAGGAAGGAGGGGTGTCCGGCGCAAGTAGGAAGGCGCAGAGGGAAGCCCCGCCCCTAGGGCCTCTGATGCGACTTCCCTCCGCCTCTTCCTCGCTCGCGCCGGCCCCTCCTTCCTTCACTCAAGGAAAGAGGGGCGTCCGGCGCGAGTAGGAAGTCGCGGAGGGAAGCCCCGCCGCTAGGGCCTCTAACACAGCTTCTCTCCGCCTGTTCTTCGCATGTGCCGGCCCCTCCTTCCTTCACTCAAGGAAGGAGGGGCGTCCGGCGCAAGTAGGAAGGTGCAGAGGGAAGCCCCGCCCCTAGGGCCTCTGATGCGGCTTCCCTCCGCCTCTTCCTCGCTCGCACCGGCCCCTCCTTCCTTCACTCAAGGAAGGAGGGGCGCCCGGCGCGAGTAGGAAGGCGCGGAGGGAAGCCCCGCCCCTAGGGACTCTGACACAGCTTCCCTCCGCCTGTTCCTCGCATGTGCCGGCCCCTCCTTCCTTCACTCAAGGAAGGAGGGGCGTCCGGCGCAAGTAGGAACATAAGAACATAAGAACATAAGAAGAGCCATGCTGAATCGGGCCTCAGCCCATCTAGTCCAGCATTCTGTGTCACACAGTGGCCCACTAGTTGTACACAGGGATCTCTAGCAGAAAGGAGGACAAAACCCTCACCTGCTCCCGACCCCCCACAACCAGTACCCGGGGAAAATCCTGCCTGCCTCCATCAACACAGAGGTGGCACTTGGATGTCCATTTCAGTAGCTACTGATTCCCTTGGTAGATGCGGAGGGAAGCCCCGCCCCTATGGCCTCTGACGCGGCTTCCCTCCGCCTCTTCCTTGCTCATGCTGGCCCCTCCTTCCTTCACTCAAGTAAGGAGGGGCACCTGGCGCGAGTAGGAAGACACGGAGGGAAGCCCTGCCCCTAGGGCCTCTGACGCACATGCTCAGCATCGGCCGGGGGGCATGGCTTCCAATGTGTGGCCTAGGGCTTGTATTGTAATTGTTACATTATTTACAAGAACAAGGTTTCCATTACACAAATAAATAATAATAATACACTTTATTTATATTCTGCTCTTCTCACCCCGAAGGGGACTCAGAGCAGATTACATTACACATACGGCAGACAATCCCTGCCGGTTGACATACAATTACAATACAACAAGTACAATTTAAGAAGGATTTTTCTTCTTCTGGCTGCGTCACAGGGTGCGGTTGCTCCATTATGTCATTACGTCACACGGGGGTGCTGTTGCTTCATCCTCATGATGGAGAGCCTCTGTTCCGCATTCCACCTTCCGACAGCCGATCTTTCTTTTTATTCAGGCGTTGTAAAGTCCTTTTTGTAAAAATCCTTCCCCACTTAGCGGTCCCCAGTTCATCTATTCACAGCTGGGCTGTTTTCGAACTGTTGGGTGAACAGTGGACAAGGCTCACAGCTGGGTGTCCTGAAGATGCTGCCAATCAGCAGTCTGGGAATCGAACATGCAATCTTCTGATTGCAAGCAGCTGTTGTTACCGCTGTGCTATCTCTCCGGCCCTCTTTATACTTCCTTCTTGGCTTCCACACTGGACTTCTTTCTCATGCAGATAAAAAGCTTCGCTCTCACAGAGTCTCTTCTTACACTAAACTTACACAGGAGCTTCAAACAGGAGCTTTTTTACACACAGCAGCCTTCACACTGGAGCTTCACCCATGAGGTCTTCAACTTTGTTGTTTTTAATTGTTTTAAACTGCTTATTGCCTGTATTTTACTGTGCCCTTCGGCTCCTGTAAGCCGCCGCGAGCCTCAGGGAGTCGGCGGCATAGAAGCCCGAATAATAAAATAAATAAATAAATAAAACTTGGGGTTTCTCTCACCAAAGCCTTCTCACATCAGACCATTCTCACACCAGGCCTCTCGCACACTGAGGCCTACTAACTCTGAGGCCTACCTCACACTAAGGCAGGCCTGGGCAAACTTCGGCCCTCCAGGTGTTTTGGACTACAACTCTCACATTCCTAACAGCCGGTAGGCTGTTAGGAATTGTGGGAGTTGTAGTCCAAAACACCTGGAGGGCTTAAGTTTGCCCAGGCCTGCACTAAGGCCTACTAACACTGAGGCATTCTCATATTAATGTCTCTCTCAGACTGAGGCCTTTCCCTCACTGAGGCCTCTCTAACATTGGAGCCTTCTCATACTGAGGGCAACTAACACTGAAGCATGCTAAGCTACAGGCACACCTGCTTATATAGAACTGCAGCTTTTGCGTCCATTTAACCCTTTTAGTGCTTGACTCACATTTTTGTAAATAAAAATACCTAGTTAATTTTAAATATTTCTGACAGTGTGTGCCTACAAGCTAATTATGGCAACTTCAGTAATAGGGTTTTCTTAGGTGTGGAATCCTTAGAAGTGATTTTGCCAGTTCCTCCCTGTGAAATATAGCCTGGGTTTCATCGTTGGTCTCCCTTCCCAGTGTTAACCAGGGCAGACCCTGCTTAGCTTCCAAAGATCAGTTAAATAGGGTGACTTCGGGGTATTTACACGTAGCCTTAAGTAAAAACAAAGCCCCTGGTTGAGCACCATGTTTATTAGGACCATCCAAGATGCCACAAAAGTATGAAAGCCTGCCAATCTGGGAAGGGTCTCTCCACCTGCACGTCATAGCAGTAGCTGCATTGGCCAGAAACCTGACAGAATGATAGACTGACAGATAATCCTGAAGACATGGGAGAAGTGGTCCTCAGGATGTGGCTGGACTACAACTCCCAGAATCCTCTCAACAACATTTGGGAGCCCATAGTTTAATCCAATCTTTCTCAACCAGTGTGCCGTGGCACACTAGTGTGCCGTGACGGACCTCCTGCTGTGCCGCGAGAAAAGCGCTCTGCCCCCCTTCCTCCCCCCTCCTGCCGAACTCCTGCTGCTTGGGGGAGGAGGAAGGGCCGCGCAGTGGTGAAGAAAAAGAAGAAGGGACCGGGGCGCCGCCTCCTTCGGCCATTTCCCCAGCCAGCCTCCAATCCGCCATGACTCCCACCATGACTCTCGCCCCTCGCTCGCTGAAGCCACGTGGAGGAGGAGCCCCGCCCACTGAAGCCCATCCACTGCTCATGCTCCTCCTCTGTAGGAGAGCTGAAGCTGGGGGAGGGGTGGGGCATGACGCGGCCTGGCTCTGCCCCTCCCCCGGCCGGCACTCCCAGCAGCTGCTCCAGCCTTGAGGGGACAGTGCCAAGCCAGCATTGTCCCTCAAGGCTGGAGCAGCTGCTGGGAGAGGTGAAACTGGGGTAGGGGGCGGGGCATGGCACAGCCTGGCTCCGCCCCCTCCCCAGCTTCGGCACTCCCAGCAGCTGCTCCCAGCAGGCCACCAACCCCCAGCCGTTCTTTACTGTGTTAGAGTGTCATTTTGTGTCATTTTGGTTGGTGGTGTGCCCCTGGATTTTTTTAATGTTAAAAGTGTGCCGCGGCTCAAAAAAGGTTGGGAAACACTGGTTTAATCAACCTTTACTTATTTATTTATTATTTCGATTTTTATACCATCCTTTCCGATTGGCTCAGGACGGTTTACAGCATATCGAACTATAACATCGGAACAATAAAACAGCAGATACCAGAACATTAAAACAGTGTCAAACTACAACCAAGGGTGACTAAAGGTCAAAAGCCTGGCGGAAAAGAGCTGTTTTACAAGCTTTCCGGAAAGTCGGCAGCTCACTAATTGCACGGACTTCAGGCGGCAGAGCGTTCCACAGGCTCGGTGCCACAACAGAGAAGGCCCGCTGTCTAGTTGAAGACAGGCAGACATTTCGTAGGGAAGGGATCTGCAAGAGGTTGTGATCCTCAGATCGATGAGATCTCTGGTGAACATATGGGAATAGACAGTCCCTCAAGTACACCGCCCCCAGACCATGCAAGGCCTTAAAGGTCAAGGCCAACACTTTGAAGGTGATCTGGTACTCAACCAGTGCAGTCGCTGCAGAGTTGGAGTCATATGGGCCCTGGCCGGCACCCCAGCCAGGAGTCTCGCTGCCGCGTTCTGCAACAGTTTAAGCCTCCGGATGACCGACAAAGGGAAGACCAATGTAAAGGGCGTTACAGTAGTCTAGCCTTGAGATGACTGTCACCTGGATCACCGTGGCCAGGCCACTTCCGGTGAGATAGGGTGCCAGCCGCCTAGCCTGTCACAGGTGGAAAAAAGCTGATCTGCTGACAGCCGAGACCTGAGCCTTCATTGCCAGCAGCAGGTCCAACTGGACCCCCAGGCTTTTTACTAAAGACGACGGGTGTAGTGCCTCTTAGAATGTGATCTGAGCCTTATTATGATCCCTAGTTGGAACTCAAGTTATTCCAAGAGAGAGAAGTAGAGAAAAGTTGGGAAAAGAGGGAAAATAGACGAGAGATGAATGGTTTCAATCAGGAAAATTATAGCCTGACTATTCCATTCTCTCCAACAGAAGGATGAGTGCCTCCCTCCATGGCTCTTCTCCTTCTGGGAAGCAAAGAACTTTCTATTTTACTTGGAACTTTGAGTATTAACTGTCAGTTCCAGAAGGTCATTTAACTGAGGTGTGTTGTATTGGTATTCGTACTACATTTTAATCATTGTTACTATCATTCAAATGCCCTTTAAAACTTTTTAAATGTAAAGTTTAAAATATCATTGTTTATTTGTTTGTTATCATTCCTACCGCTCACTTTCTCAAATTGTGGATCTCCTTTGGCCCCATATTGGGAGGACAGCAGCGTATACGTTAAATAAAGAAGCAAACGGATCTGTCGCTATCCACATGGTATAGAACAGGGGGATGGACAGCAGACCAGACTGCAGGTGGGGGAAATAAATGCTGAATTCTTAAAAATCCAAATGCACTACAGAAGGGTATGTTCTATATTTAGGCCTTAAATACACTAAGAAACCAAGATACTGACTGGTTTTGGAAGCTAGGCAGGATCAGGCCTGGTTATGCACATGGACGGGAGACCACCAATAGGAAGGAACTGGCCCAACCATTTCTGAATATTCATTGCCTTAGAACAGTGTTTCTCAACCAGTGTGCCGTGGCACACCAGTGTGCCGTGAGCGATCATCAGGTGTGCCGCGAGAAAAGCTCTCTGCCCCCCTTCCTTCCCCCCTCCTCCTGCCAAACTCCTGCTGCTTGGGAGAGGAAGAGGAAGGGCCAGGCGGCGGCGAAGAAAAAGAAGGGACCGGGGCGCCGCCTCCTTCGGCCGTTTCCCCAACCAGCCTCCAATCCGCTATGACTCCCGCCCCTTGCTTGTTGAAGTCGCGTGGAGGAGCCCTGCCTACTGAAGCCTGTCCACCGCTCATGCTCCTCCTCTGTGGGAGAGCTGAAGCCGGGGGGGGGGGGGGGTGTGACGCAGCCTGGCTCTGCCCCTTCCCCCCGGCTTTAGCACTCCCACAGCTTTGCCAGCCTTGAGGGGGCAGTGCCAAGCCAGCAGTGGCAGGGCCAGCACAATGCTGGCTTGGCACTGCCCTCTCAAAGCTGGCGAAGCTGTGGGAGAACTGAAGCCGGGGGAGGGGCAGGGCATGGTGCGGCCTGACTCTGCCCCCCCCTGGCTTCGGCACTCCCACAGCTTTGCCAGCCTTGAGGGGGCAGTGCCAAGCCAGCGGTGGCAGAGCCAGCACAATGCTGGCTTGGCACTGCCCTCTCAAAGCTGGCGAAGCTGTGGGAGAACTGAAGCCGGGGGGAGGGGGCAGGGCATGGTGCGGCCTGACTCTGCCCCCTCCCCTGGCTTCAGCGCCTCCCACAGCTTTGCCAGCCTTGAGGGGGCAGTGCCAAGCCAGCGGTGGCAGGGCCAGCACAATGCTGGCTTGGCACTGCCCTCTCAAAGCTGGCGAAGCTGTGGGAGAACTGAAGCCGGGGGGAGGGGGCCGGGCATGGTGCGGCGTGACTCTGCTCCCTCCCTGGCTTCAGCGCTCCACAGCTTTGCCAGCCTTGAGGGGGCAGTGCCAAGCCAGCGGTGGCAGAGCCAGCACAATGCTGGCTTGGCACTGCCCCCTCAAGGCTGGCGAAGTTATGGGAGAACTGAAGCCGGGGGAGGGGGCGGGGCATGGCGGGGCCTGGCTCCTCCCCCTCCCCAGCTTCGGCACTCCCAGCAGGTCACCATCCCCCAGCCGTTCTTTACTGTGTTACAGTGTCATTTTGTGTCATTTTGGTTGGTGGTGTGCCCCCAGATTTTTTTAATGTTAAAAGTGTGCCACGGCTCAAGAAAGGTTGGGAAACACTGCCTTAGAAAACCCTATGGAATAAATTATCAACATCAGTCAACTGGTCACGTGAAGCAGTGTTTCCCAACCAGTGTGCCATGGCACACTAGTGTGCCGTGAGCGATCATCAGATGTGCCATGGGAAATTGAAACCTCCAATACCCTTTCTTCCCCCTCCTGCCAAACACTTTTTCTTCTCCACTCGGGCTCCCTTCTTCCCAGCCTCGCTCTGCTTGCTTTGCTTCGCTTTGCTCACGCTGCCGCTTCTGCGGGAGGGGGGAAGGAGGAAGACGTGACCCGTGCGGGCACTACTGCGCAGACTCGCCCCACGTCTTCGTCCCTCCCCTCCATAGTGCTCTCTGGATATTTATTTATTTATTTCCAGTGTTTATACCCCGCTACTTCTCACCCCCCGAGGGGGGACTCAGTGCGGCCTAACAGACGGCAACAATTCGATGCCACACAATACATAGTAAACAATAGTTAAAATTAAAATACATTAAAATACACCCAGAATTCAATACATTAAAATACAGTTAATATTAAAAACATCATATACATTCATCACCATTAAAACAATGTTCCATCCAAAGTCTTAGATCTTAACCACCAATTTGCCAATAGGTGAACTACAACTCCAAAACTCAAGGTCAATGCCCACCAAACTCTTATAGTATTTTCTCTTGGTTATGGGAGTTCTGTGTGGGAAGTTTGATTCCATTCCATCATTGGTGGAGTTCAGAATGTTCTTTGATTGTGGGTGAACTATAACTCCCAGCTGTTGAGCAAGACCTTCGTGTGTGTCTTTCTGCCATTCCTGCCAGGATATCTATGTTTTGTTCATCGAAACAGGTCCAGGTTTCACACTGAGTGTATAAATACATTTAAAAACATATTCATTCTATGTATTACTGTGTTAGAGTGTCATTTTGTGTCATTTTGGTTGGAGGTGTGCCCCAGGATTTTGTAAATGTAAAAAACGTGCCGCGGCTCAAAAAAGGTTGAAAAACACTGGCTTACATGAACATATCTGCCCAACCTATGTTCACATTCTACATATTTCCCTCACCCGTCCAATTTTCTACTCCTCCTCCATTTATATTTTTAAAGTACAATAAAACAGCTTGATTTAAATGTGGGAAAGCACCAATCTTCCCACCCATATCACACTAGGCCAGTGGTTCTCAGCCTTCCCAATGCTGTGACCCCTTAATACAGTTCCACATGCAGTGGTGACCCCCAATGATCAAATTATTTTGTTGCTACTTCATAACTGTAATTTTGCTACTGTTATGAATCATAATGTAAATATCTGATATGCAGGATGTATTTTAATTTACTGCACCAAATTCGGCACAAATACCCAATACCAAATTAGAACACTGGTGGAGTTGGGGGTTGATTTTGTCATTTGGAAGTGTTAGTTCTTGGGATTTATAGTTAACCTACAATCAAAGAACATTCTGAACTCAATCAGCAATGGAATTGAACGATATAATTGGGCCAAACTTGCCACACAGAATCCCCATTACCAACAGAAAATACTGTGTTTTCTGATGGTCTTTGGAGACCCCTCTAACACCCCCTGACAATCTCCCCCCCCCCCCTCAGGGTCACAACCCTCAGATTGAGAAACACTGCACTAAACGATGTATCTCTCGGACTATGGGTTAGAAAGCGGGGGAAATCAAAGGCAGGTAAACTAGAATGAAATGCCACCCAATAACCGTATTTTTCGCACCATAAGACGCATTTTATTTCCTCCCAAAGTAGGAGGAAAAATCAGCCGCGTCTTATGGAGCGAAGAGGGAGGCGATAGTAAGCCTTTCCCTTGGCCGCCTCCTCCTCGGTTTCGCCTCCTCCTCCGCCTCCTCCTCCTCCGCCCGCCGCCGCCCGCCTACCTCTGCCTCCCTCCCTCGCCGCCGCCACCGCTGCCGCGCCGCCGCCCGCCGCCCGCCGCCTACCTCCGCCGCCGCCCGCCTGCCGCTGCCGCCCGCCGCCCTACCGCCGCCTACCTCCCTACGCCGCCGTCGCGCATGGGCAGTAGGTCCCGAGCGCGCCAGGCGCGCCTGCGTCAACGCGCCAGGCGCGCCTGCGTCAGCCAGCCAAGCAGGCGCGCCAGCGCGCCAGCGCGCCAGGCGCCTGCATCAGACATCAGACGCGTCAGACGCGCTTGGGACCTAATGCCCATGCACGACGGTGGCGAGGGGTAGGCGGCGGTAGGCGGCGGGCGCCGGCGGGCGGAGGCGGGCGCCAGCGAGGGAGGGAGGGAGGCAGAGGTAGGTGGCGGCGGCGGCGGTGGCGGGCGGTGGCGGGCGGAGGCGGGCGGCGGTGGGCGGCGGCGGGCGGTGGCAGAGGAGGAGGCGGGACCGAGGAGGAGGCGGCCAAGGGAAAGGCTTAGGGATGGCGGAGGCGCCGAGGAGGGTCCACCCTTCCAGGTGGGCAGGCCGCGCTTCAAGCAGGCAAGCGCCGGGCCCACTTTTTGCTCAAAATTTTTTTCCAATTTTCCTCTTCTAAAATCTAGGTGCGTCTTATCAGCAGGTGCGTCTTATGGTGCGAAAAATACGGAATGTGTGCATTTGTTTAGGCCAGTGTTTCCCAACTGCTGTGCTGCGGCACACTACTGTTCCGTGACGGATCATCTGGTGTGCCGTGAAAAATGCCTCCCCCCCCACCTTTCTCCCCCTCCTGACGAACTCCCGCTGCTTGGGGGAAGAGGAGGAAGGGCCGGGCGGCGGCGAAGAAAAAGAACAGGGGGACGGGCCGCCACTTCCTTAGGCAGTTTCCCCAGCCAGGCTCCAATCGAGGGAGGGAGGAGGGAATGGTGATGTTGCTCGGGCCCCGCCCCCTTCCCAGCGGCAGAAGCTTGCTCGTGCCTGATTGAGTCATGGCGGGAGTCATGGCGGAGAGTGGCCCCGTCCCCGGCGCCGCTCTCCGCCATGACTCTGGCCCCTCGCTCGCTGAGGCCGCACGGAGAAGGAGGAGCATGAGCGGTGGATGGGCTTCAGTGGGCGGGGCTGAAACCCATCCACCGCTCATGCTTCTCTTCCTCCGCGCGACCTCAGCGAGCGAGGGGCCGGAGTCATGGCGGAGAGCGGCGCTGGGGACGGGGAATTGCTGCCTTCTCCCTCTCCCCGGCCACCCCTTTTGCCCGTGAGCCGCTACCCGTGGCAATGGGAGTGGCTGAGGTTGGCGGCGGGACCCTAGGCTGGAGCCTGAGCTTGGTGGTGGCCCTTGGCCTGCTCTACTGCCTGAGGGGCCTGCTTGCCAAGTTTGGTCCAGATCCATCATTGTTTGAGTCCACAGGGCTCTCTGGATGTAGGTGAACTACAACTCCAAAACCCAAGGTCAATGCCCACCAAACTCTTACAGTATTTTCTCTTGGTTATGGGAGTTCTGTGTGGGAAGTTTGTGTCTTTCTGCCATTCCTGCCAGGATATCTAAGTTGTGTTCATCGAAACAGGCCCAGGTTTCACACTGAGTGTATAACTACATTTAAAAACATATTAACTATATGTATTACTGTGTTAGAGTGTCATTTTGTGTCATTTTGGTTGGTTTTGATTTTTTTAATGTTAAAAGTGTGTCGCAGCTCAAAAAAGACTGGGAAACACTGGTTTAGGCGATTGTTAATCCTTGCCATTGTGTGTGACAAATAAGGCCCAACGCACAAGTAATAGGCCAGCTCTTCATAAATCGCCCGTTACATTGCCAGCATATGATTGTGCATAATTGAACTGCAAATGTTTATGAAAGCGAACGCTAGAACTGATTCAGTGGAACCACAAATCCGCATCTCTTCTCCCCCCGCCCCCCTTTTTAGATCGCCAGTCATTATTTCAAAGGCGGATCAAGCTTGTGTACTGAAACAGTGGAGTATATTAGCATTTAATCCTCAATTACATGCATACTTCAGTGTTTAAAGAGGGCATCGGAACAAACCAACCAGAAAGTAGCCTGCAGCTTGTGCTGTCTGGTTCAGTACTGCTCCTGCCAAATCCTTCCCCCTAAACAGCGGGGGAAATCTCTTCCCCCCAAAAAGCAACGCTTAATAGGCGGGTGGGAATCCTGCCACGCTAATGAAGTTTAAGGAAGGTTCCCTCTTCCTCCCATTAGCAAACTTCCCACGGCTGGAGCGAGCTCTCTGCGGCATTTTATGCTCTCCGAAGTTATCTTTATAATGCCTTTCTTTGTCTATTTACTTTTGAAACTTCTGCTTCGGCAGTAAACATGGGTTCCAAGGCAGGGTTCAAAGATAAAATAATATGCATTCGCGGAACAGCAAACCATGAAAGGGAGAAGGCGAGAATAAGACCCCATTCACGAGAAACCCTCAAAGCAATATTGAGTTGTAAGGAAGTTAAAATGTCAAGATGACTTAAATGCATACAGTCGGACTTCTGCATTGCTGAATTTGACTTTTCCAAATTCGTTACTGGCGAACTCCAGTGCAATTCTTTGCTCATTGTTCTGTGGAAATTGACCACAGACTCATCCTGGGGGACCTAGAACCGTGGTTCTCAACCTGCCTAATGCCGCGGTCCCTTCATACAGTTCCTCATGTTGTGGTGACTCCAGTCATAAAATTATTTTCGTTGCTACGCCATGACTGTAATTTTGCTACTGTTATGAATCAGAATGTAAATATCTGATATGCAGGGTGTATTTTCACTCACTGGATCAAGTTTGGCACAAATACCCAATATGCCCAAATTTGAATACTGGTGAGGTTTGGGGAGGCATTGTTTTTGTCATTTGGGAATTGTAGTTGCTGGGATTTGGAGTTAACCTACAATTGAAGACCATTCTGAAATCCACTAATGGTAGAATTGGGCCAAAATTGGCACACAGAACTCCCATGACAAACAGAAAATACTGGAAGGCTTTGGTGGGCATTGACCTTGAGTTTTGGAGTTGTAATTTACCTATTTTATTATTTATTAAATAATTATTTACTTTATTTATATTCCGCTCTTCTCACCCCGAAGGGGACTCACAGCAGATTACTGGTACACATACTTAGCAGACAATCCCTGCCGTTTCCACATACACAACACATAGATGAACAGAGGCAAATTCTGGCCACCAGGGGGAGCTGACGCACTCCTCATCTCTCAGCATTCCCAGCGTCCCTTGTTGTTCCTTCCGCATTCCTCAGCGTTCCTGGAGTTCTTTAATGGCCTCATAATTCAGTCAAAATTTGCCTCCCCACTTAATGGGGTACCTTTATCTCCTACTTGACAGATGCAACTGTCTTTCAGGCTGCAAAGGTCGACAGCAGGCTACACTTAAAGGTCGAGCACCCACCTCGACCCGGGCAGGCCTTGAAGTCATGACCTATTGGTCAGAGAGATCTTATGCAGCTGACACTTAGCCAGCTGCGCCACATTCCCGGTGCCAAATTAGAATTTGGCCCAATTCTAATGATAGAATTGGGCCACAATTGGCACACAGAACTCCCATGACCAACAGAAAATACTGGAAGAGGTTTGCTGGGCATTGACCTTGAGTTTTGGAGTTGTAATTCACCTTCATCCGGAGAGCACTGTGGACTCAAACAATGATGGATTTGGACCAAACTTGGCATGGATACTCGATATGCTCAAATGTGAACACCGGTGGGGGTTTGGAGGAAATAGACATTGACATTTGGGAGTTGTAGTTGCTGGGATTTATAGTTCACCTACAATCAAAGAGCATTCTGAACTCCACCAGCAATGGAATTGAACCAAGCTTGGCACACACAACTCCCATGACCAACAAAAAATACTGGAATGGTTTGGTGGGCATTGACTTTGATTTTTGGAGTTGTAGTTCACCTGTATCCAGAGAGCACTGTGGACTCAAACAATGATGGATCCGGACCAAACTTTGCACGAATACTCAATATGCCTAAATGTGAACTTTGGTGGAGTTTTGGGGAAAATAGGCTTGACATTTGAGAGTTGTCTTTTCTGGGATTTATAGTTCACCTATAAACTGAACTCCACCAACGATATAATTGGGCCAAACTTCCCACACAGAATCCCCACGACCAACAGAAAATACTGTGTTTTCTGATGGTCTTTGGGGATCCCTCTAACACCACGTGACGATCCCCCCCAAGGGGTTACAACCCTCAGATTGAGAAACACTGCACTAAGCGATGTATCTCTCTGACTATGGAATTGAACCACACTTGACACACAGAACTCCCATGACCAACATAAAATACTGTGTTTTCTGATGGGCTTTGGTGACCTCTCTGACACCCCCTCACACCCCCACACCCCCAGGGTCCAGGCCCCCAAGTTGAGAAGCACTGCCTTAGTGGATCAGTGATTGAAGGTGTATTTATTTCTATTGCGGAATCACAACTGCTTGAACAGTTATGGCTCAATGTTATTCAAGGCTGGGATTTGTCCTTTGATACGGCACCAGCAATATTGGGCAGAGAATTCTAAAGGCCTTGTGATATTGCATCTCCCAGGAGTGCATGGGATTAAGCCAGTGTTCCTCAACCTGGGGGTCGGGACCCCTAGGAGTGTCACGAGGGGGTGTCAGAGGGGTCACCAAAGACCATCAGAAAAAGTATTTCCTGTTGGTCACAGGAGGTGTGTGTGCCAAGATTGGTTCAATTCCATTGTAGGTGGAGTCCAGAATGTGTTTTGATTGTAGGTGAACTATAAATCCCAGCAAATATAGCTCTCAAATTTCAAGGTCTGTTTTCCCCAAACCCCACCAGTGTTCACATTTGTGCATATTGAGTATCCCTGCCAAGTTTGGTGCAGACCCATCATTGTTTGCGTCCACAGTGTTCTCCGGATATAGGTGAACTACAACTCCAAAACTCAAGGTCAATGCCCACCAAACCCTTCCAGTATCTTCTGTTGGTCATGGGAGTTCTGTGAGTTTGGCTCAGTTCCATCATTGGAGGAGTTCAGGATGCTCTCTGATTGTAGGTGAACTATAAATCCCAGCAACTACAACTCCCAAATAACAAAATCACCCCCCCCCCCCAAACCCCACCAGTATTCAAATTTGGGTGTATTTGGTATTTGTGCCAAATTTGGTCCAGTGAATGAAAATACATCCTGCATATCAGATAGTTACATTACGATTCATAACAGTAGCAAAATTACAGTTATGAAGTAGCAACGAAAATGATTTTATGGTTGGGGGTCACCACAACATGAGGAATTGTAGTAAGGGGTCACGGCATTAAGAAGGTTGAGAAACACTGCATTAAGCCATGGCAGTTGAAGTGTGGTGTCAAACTGTATTCATCTAGATGCAGCCTAGGTTCTTTCCTGCTTGGCTCATGGTTGGGGCAACCTCCTTCCTTGCCTTGCCTCCCTCCCTTTCCTCCATTCACCCATCCTTCCTCCAGTCCCAGCCCCTCACATGACTGCCCAGTGTGCCCCTAATCCTGTCTCCCTCCTCCTTTTCAACCAGTGCGGGAGGCGCCCACAATGCTCAGACAGCTGGCAAAGAAGAGGAGGCCGAGGAGGAAAAGTCCTGGGGCTCAAGTGCTCTCCTTGCTACCGCTGCTGCTTCTGCTGCTTCTGGGCACACGAGATCACCCCACCTGGGCCGCCTCTGCCCAACCAGCTCCAGGTAAGAAGAGCCTCAGGAAGAACTTTTTTCTATGCTATGACAGTATGGAATCAATGCAGTTTGCCACCACTTGAAATGCCAGGGCTCCAGGTGATGGACATTTGCACTTTTGTAAGGTCTGCCAAAGAGTGATGGTGCCTCATCAAACTCTTCCGCTAAGGCAGTGTTTCTCAACCTTCCTAATGCCGCGACCCCTTATTACGGTTCTTTATGATGTGGTGACCCCCAACCATAACATTATTTTTGTTGCTACTTCATAATTGTAATTTTGCTCTTATTATAAATCATATTGTAAAAATCTGGTATGCAGGATGTATTTTCATTCACTTGGACCAAATTCGGCACAAATACCTGATATGCCCAAATTTAAATCCTGGTGGGGTTGGAGAGGGTTGATATTGTTATTTCGGAGTTGTAGTTGCTGGGATTTATAGTTCAACTACAATCAAAGAGCATTCTGAACTCCACCAATGATGGAATTGAACCAGACTTGGCACACAGAATTCCCATGACCAACAGAAAATCCTGGAAGTGTTTGGCTGGGCATTGACCTTGAGTTTGGGAGTTGTAGTTTACCTACATCCAAAGAGCACTGTGGACTCAAGCAATGATGGATCTGGACCAAACTTGGCACGAATACTCAATATGCCCAAATGTGAACACTGGTGGAGTTTGGGGAAAATAGATCTTGACATGACCTGGATATGTTTGGCTGGGCATTGACCTTGAGTTTGGGAGTTGTAGTTTACCTACATCCAAAGAGCACTGTGGACTCAAGCAATGATGGATCTGGACCAAACTTGGCACGAATACTCAATATGCCCAAATGTGAACACTGGTGGAGTTTGGGAAAATAGATCTTGACATGACCTGGATATGTTTGGCTGGGCATTGACCTTGAGTTTGGGAGTTGTAGTTTACCTACATCCAAAGAGCACTGTGGACTCAAGCAATGATGGATCTGGACCAAACTTGGCACGAATACTCAATATGCCCAAATGTGAACACTGGTGGAGTTTGGGGAAAATAGACCTTGACATGACCTGGAAATGTTTGGTGGGCATTGATCTTGAGTTTGGGAGTTGTAGTTCGCCTACATCTAGAGAGCACTGTGGACTCTCCAACAATGATGGATCCGGACCAAACTTGGTACGATAACTCAATATGCCCATATGTGAACACTGATGGAGTTTGGGGAAAATAGACCTTGACATTTGGGAGTTGGAGTTGCTGGGATTTATAGTTCATCTACAATCAAAAAGCATTCTGGACTCCACCAATGATGGAATTGAACCAGACTTGGCACATAGAACTCCCATGACCAACAAAAAATCCTGGAAGTGTTTGATGGGCATTGACCTTGAGTTTTGGAGTTGTAGTTTACCTACATCCAAAGAGCACTGTGGACTCAAGCAATGATGGATCTGGACCAAACTTGGCACAAATACTCAATATGCCCAAATGTGAATACTGGTGTAGAGGAAAATAGACCTTGACATTTGAGAGTTGTAGTTGCTGGGATTTATAGTTCACCTACAATCAAAGATCATTCTGAACCCCACCAACAATAGAATTGGGCCAAACTTCCCACACAGAATCCCCATGACAAATAGAAAATACTGTTTTTTCTGATGATCTTTGGTGACCCCTCTGACACCCACTCACGACCCCTCCACGGGTCCCGACCACCATGTTGAGAAACACTGCGCTAAGGCAATTCAAGTGGTGTCAAGATACCTTGTTGGTGGATTCCAAGGTTGGGAAAAGCTGGAATTTCTCCATCAGGTTTTGAAGCGAAGGGTGGATGGCCATCTGTCAGGAGTGCTTGGATCGTGCTTCCCTGCTTGGCAGAAAGGGGTTGGACTGACTGGCCCTTGGGGTCTCTTCCAACTCTATGATTGGGATGTTATGTGGTTTCTGGACTATATGGTCTTGTTCTAGCAGCATTTTCTCCTGATGTTTTGCTTGCATCTGTGGCTGACATTTTTCAGAGCATAGATTGATTTATCGTATCAGAAGCAAACCCAAGGGTACAGTTGCAATAAATTTTAAAAACACAAAATTTAAAAACTTGGCATTATACTAAATGTCGTTTACCAGTAGCTGGCCACTTGGAGTGCCACTGGTGTTGCTATAAGGAGGTCCTCCATTGTGCATGTGGCAGGGCTCAAACTGCATTTTAACAGGTGGTCTGTGGTTTGCTCTTCTCCGCACTTGCATGTCGTGGGCTCCTCTTTGTGGCCCCATTTCTTAAGGCTGGCTCTGCATCTCATGGTGCCAGAGCGCAGTCTGTTCAGCACCTTCCAAGTCACCCAGTCTTCTGTGTGCCCGGGGACGGGGGGGGGGGTGTCTCTCATTTGGTATCAGCCATGGCTTGACGTTCCGGGTTTTAGCCTGCTGCTTCTATTTATTTATTTATTTATTTAATTTATATTCCGCTCAGGGGCGGTCTAAGGTAATTTTAAATGGTAAGCGAACCTTATTTTGGCGCCCTGCCCCAAAACATTATTTTGGCGCCCTGCCCCAAAACATTATTTTGGCGCCCCCCCCCCTCCGCGCATGCCCAGAAGCTTCTGTGCGGTGCCTTGGGCAGCAGCTGGCTGACCACCTCACGTGTGATGTTGGGCACCTCCTTCAGCCGCAGCTTGCTCAGGATCTGGGATTTGATGATCTCCAGCCGGAGCTCCTTGCTGTGCTGCCGCCACAGGCACACCGGGCAGCCCGAGCCGGACTCCCCCTCCGCGCCCGCGGAAGACGGGGCCGGGACCAGTAAGGAGGAGGAGGCCGCCTTTGCCTTCTCGCCGGCGCCCACCTCCAAGGCCAGCAGCACCAGCAGACACAGCAGGGAGCAGGGCGCGGCGTCTGAGCTCACAAGGCCCAAAAGCGGAACATCGGCGGGACGCTTTTTGGCGGGCGGGTGAATGCGCCCTTTTTACCCAGATGGCGCCCCACGCAGCGGCATCCTTTGCCTACCAGTAGGACCGCCCCTGATTCCGCTCTTCTCACCCCGAAGGGGACTCAAAGCGGATTATAGGTACACATACTTAGCAGACAATCCCTGCCGTTTCCACATACACACATATAGACGAACAGAGGCAAACTCTGGCCACCAGGGGGAGCTGACGCACTCCTAATCTCTCAGCATTCCCAGCGTCCCTTGTTGTTCCTTCCGCATTCCTCAGCATTCCTGGAGTTCTTTAATGGCCTCATAATTCAGTCAAAATTTGCCTCCCCACTTAATGTGGTACCTTTATCTCCTACTTGACAGATGCAACTGTCTTTCGGGCTGCAAAGGTCGACAGCAGGCTACACTTAAAGGTCGAGCACACTTTGACCCGGGCAGGCCTCGAACTCATGACCTACTGGTCAGAGAGATCTTATGCAGCTGACACTTAGCCAACTGCGCCACATTCCCGGTGCTTTTGGACTCTCGCTTGCTCAAGTGTTCCTATGAGTATGCCAGCCATAGAAGAAAATTTTGCTAGAACAGCCATACAGTTCAGAACCCACACAACATTCCAGTGATTCCGGCCATGAAAGCCTCCGACAATACATTGACTTTAAGATTCTTAAAAGGGGGTTTTGGAAAGCGATGCTTTATGAATGAATGTAATATGACATCAACTTAACTGCCTGGGATCCATGGTTTAGAGTGGCACAAGCACATTGTGGTCAAGTAGGTGAAAACCTTGTTACGCTAGAATTCCCAGGATTCCATGATACTGTGCCATGGCCCTTGAAGTGGTATTGAGCTGCAATCATTCTACAACGGAGTTATCCCCAATGGGGAAAAGGTGTAAGAGAAGGGTTTGGAAGTGCCGCAGGAGTAACTGCATGCCCTCCAGCTGTCCCAGTTTCTCTCTGCCCCCCCCTTTGACCTCAATTCATGTTGTGGCTGCAAAATGTATCCACAATGCAAAAGTTGTTGGAACTCAGTGAAAGATCCAGAAAACAGGGAGGGTGCATCTACACCAGGGTTGGGCAAACTTTGGCCCTCCAGGGGTTTTGGACTCCAACTCCCACAATTCCTAACAGCCTATCGGCTGTTAGAAATTGTGGGAGTTGGAGTCCAAAACCCCTGGAGGGCTGAAGTTTGCCCATGCCTGATCTACACCAGTGTTTCCCAACTGGTGTGCCGTGGCACACTAGTGTGCCGTGAGCGATCATCAGGTGTGCCGTGGGAAATTGGAACCTCTTGAGTCTTGAATAAGCCATGCCCCTTTATTTCCTGTGGGCCAATCCCGTCGCGGTGGCCTTGAACTTCTGCCTGGCACCAAGATGGTGGAGGCGGCGGGACCAGAAGCACCTTCCCTGAGGGGACGCCAGTGGAGCGGAAGTGCCTTGTCCGAGGCGATGCGGCGGCGGGTGTGCCTGGTGGTGCTGGGCTTGGCAGCTGGCCTGGTGCTGGGCCGGCCGGCCGGGGCGGTGGAGCCTGGTCCTGGCCGCCGCCGCCTCTGCCTTCACGGGCTTTCTCTCCTACCGGTGGCTCTACTGCCTCTTCGCCCACTGCTGCCACGACGCAGGGAACAATGGGGCCCGCCTCTGGGCAGGTACGGGAGCGGCCTATCGGGTCTCAGAGACTGTGACGTGAAAGGAGCCTCATGGGCTATATTATTATTATTATTATTATTATTATTATTATGAACTATGTATTAACATAATATTATTATTTTCCCTTAGTATATGCTATTATATTGTTAGATTATCAGTATTTGTCATAGTCATGGTGTATATCGTTATTGACTATGAGAGTAATGATAACAGTCAGGATTAACTCCTGTGCTTTACTGATAATATATTGTATGTACCTATAATATTTATATTATTATAATGTAATACAAGATAACACTTTTAAAAATAATACAATATTGAAATTATATATTTTATATTACTTGTAATAGTACTAATAATATTACAGTATAATTGTATAGTACAATATAGTAAGGTAGAGTGTCATTTTGTGTCATTTTGGTTGGTGGTGTGCCCCAGGATTTTGTAAATGTAAAAAATGTGCCGCAGCTCAAAAAAGGTTGAAAAACACTGATTTACACCATAGAATTAATGCAGTTTGACACCACTTTTAATAGCCATGGCTCAATGCTATGCAATTCTGGGAAGTTGCAGTTGGATGAAGCATTCGCACTCTTGGGCAGTCTACTTGGAAGGCAAGACAGCTGCAGACGGAAACAACAAAGCCGTTGCTGAGGCAGAGCGAGGTGGTTGCATTCATTTCCCAAAGAAACAGCAAATGTATGAAAAGCTTCATGCTCCATCTTCCATGCATTTTACCTGACCTAGTTCTTTTTTTTAAAAAAAGTCTATTCAAGAGCTTTTAGAGCTACTAATACTCCAATGTCATGCCAACTCAGTGTCATTAAAGCAATTGACTAATGGGTTTGATTTGCAGGTAACTTTGTCTTAGCCGCATTGCACTCTTGGCTGTATAGAACGTGTATTAGGGCTGCATTTGCACTAGTATCCACTGGAGTTTGGTTCCAAGACTACCTTGTGGATGCTCACGTGCCATTACAGCAGGGGTGGGCAATTATTTTTTCCAAGGGGCCACACGAGAGCCAAAAAATATTATGGAGGGCCACACCTAAAGGCAGAACTACATTCTAATCTACATAATGTATTTATTTATTTACTATATATTACATATCATTAATATTAACATATTAATATATCAAGAAATATTCATATATTATTAGTATTAATATCGTAATTATTATATTATACTCTATATATAGACATATATTGAAATTATAATACAATATAACATTATATTATATTATTTATTATAGTATTATAAAATTATTATAAAATAATAAAAACCACTAAAATTAAATTAAATTCAAGAAGACAAGGTGTGAACCAAGATGAAGGCTGGCATCCTCAAGAGAGGAAGGATCCCAAGCTGGAATGGCCCAATGGTCCCAGCCCAGAGGATGGCAAAGCGGACCCAGCCCCCTCCACCCGCTCTCGGCCCCAGCCGTTCCTCAGCTGATTGTCCTGCTACGGAGTGCCTGCCATCCCTGGGCCTGCAGGGGGAGCAGTCGGCAATCTGAGGCGGCTTATTCAACCTGGCGACCCGGAAGATGATCAAGTCTTCCAGGTCGCCAGGGCGATCAGCCCCCGCAGGTCGCCGAGTGCTCCAGTTGCAGGCCTGGATCGCCTCCAGGGATGTCAGGCACTCCAAAGCCGCCGACACAGGCCCCACAGAGCCCACGATGGGATGGCGGCACCCGCACCCCTTCTTCTTGGCCCCGCCCCTGACGCCCTTCTCCCCGGGCCGGACAGAATCGGCTGCCGGGCCACATCCGGCCTGCAGGCCATAGGTTGCCCACCCCTGCTCTAATGTCATCATTACTTAAACAAGCCCTGTTGCTTTCAACAGATCTAGTTGGGATTCAAATAAGATACAGCCTTATGCACGGGAAATCTTGCCATTTTCACAATTGAGAATAATAATAAAATATTCCCATCACATTATCCGTTTCGTTTCTGGAAAGTATTGTATTAAAAAACAATCCGATTCTGGTTTTGCCAGTTTTTTAAAAAAGCCTTAATTTCTGTAAGGCATTTACTTTGTCTGGCATTTCATAGAAGATGTTCAAGCACAACATAAATTATCTCGGTATTAACTCAAAACCTCCTAACGCTTGCTTTTCAGAAAACAAAAGCCAATGTATTCTCTCCCCGTCATCAGAATTCCCAGAGGGTTTTTTTACGCAGCAGGAGCGAGAAGACGGAGGCATCATTATCTATTTCATAATCATTCTTTATATGTTCCTGGCTGTGTCCATTGTGTGTGATGATTACTTCCTCCCTTCCCTGGAGATTATCAGCGAGTGTAAGTTTTCCCGTCTCCCTTTTTGTGTGTATCTGGTGGCGCTTTCTGAAAAGGTCAGCCATCTCACCTACAAAACTAAACATGCCTTCAAGATCATTATTCCATGCACAATGCGTGGGCAGTGTAGAAATCTCTAACATAAAGTGTTATGCATCATTTTGTACCTCGTTACTAAATGGACACCCAAAGTGAATATACTTAAAGCAGCCTGGCAAATGCCAATATAGCACTACATTGTACTTCCATGGTTCATATAGCCGTGCCGAAGAACTAAACATATGACATTTGTTCTATGCCAGGAAGCATTTATCACACCGTGGCATTATGCTGGGTTATACAGTTCAAAAACCATTGCAGCTCCACTCACACTGGCACATTTGTGATGTAATGACGTCGTTTCCATGTTTCTCATCTACACTAATGTCATTATTATATGCAGGCATGTAGCCGGGGGCTAAGGGGGCTTCAGCCCCCCCCCCAAAATTCTCAGAGTGGTCCGCGAGAAGGCCTTACTGGTACATTATTTAAACTGTTATGTTTATTCATATCATGATCTGATCACCATGCTCATTATATCCCACATTAATGGGGTTATTGGGATAACAATACAAAAGGTTTGCTAGGGTAGACCCTCTTCCACCCAGTCTCAGCCCCCCGAACCAAATTCAGCCCCGAATCAAAATCCTGGCTACGGCCCTGATTATATGCCATTTCGAAGTCCATTTTTGGCTAGCCCTCATTCTGTTCACTGGGAAGTTACTCGAATCAGGAGGAGTGTTTCCATTGCATTCGGCAAAGATTCGGCCCACTGGCTACAATGGGAAACTTTAAAGCAGCGGTTCACAACCTGTGGTTCCCCAGATCAATGTTTTTCAACCTTTTTTGAGCCACGGCACATTTTTTACATTTACAAAATCCTGGGGCACACCACCAACCAAAATGACACAAAATGACACTCTAACACAGTAATACATATAGTTAAAATGTTTTAAAATGTATTTATACACTCAGTTCATCTGCAATCAAAGAGCATTCTGAACTCCACCAATGATGGAATGGAATCAAACTTCCCACACAGAACTCCCATAACCAAGAGAAAATACTATAAGAGTTTGGTGGGCATTGACCTTGAGTTTTGGAGTTGTAGTTCACCTATATCCAGAGAGCACTGTGGACTCAAACAATGTTGGATCAGGACCAAACTTGGCACGAATACTCAATATGGCCAAATGTGAACACAGATGGGGTTTGGGGAAAATAGGCCTTGACATTTAGGAGTTACAGTTGCTAAGATTTATAGTTCTCCTACAATCAGAGCATTCTGAACCCCACCAATGACAACCGGATCATGTCAACTAATTGGTAATTCTCACAATTAAGTAGAAGGAGAGTTCAAACTGGCTACTGTGATCTGGAATGCTATTAGGAAAACTGGCAAAGACAGACAGAACAGGGTGGGTAAAATATTATTTTTAGGGCTACATTATCGAGGAAATAAATCAATAACATTTGTTTTGGGCCGGGGAGCGTTTGTTGCACCATGGCATTATGTTGAGTTATACAGACTTTGAAAACTCCTGCAATGAGTACTTATGATAGCTGATGGTTGACAATGTGTTATCGCAATTTTGGCATATTTCACACCGTCTTCTTTTCATGTTCGATTTCTTGGAGTGAGTTGTGGAACAGAAAGCAGTGGGAGGAACCGTACAGGATATTTAGGACCACAGCAAGCTACTTCAAAACAGATCAGACTCTTTGTCTCATCCCACACAGTATTATTATGTCTGAGTGCCAGCAGCTGAACAAAGGTCTCAGGTGCAAGCTTGCCCTGCCCTTCTTTCCTCAATGGGCAACTGCATGGTTGTGAGATGGGGAACAGTTTTCATGTTTGCAAGATGCATTCCAACAGTTACATCTTCATTCAGGCTGCGATTTTTGCCCCCCACTCCCTAATTGGTTTGGGGAAAGAGCGAAATCACTGCTAGATGTGATGGTGGCCAGTTTTGCAGGGAAAATGCATCTAAAACCTCCCTTTTTCCATCAAAGAATATGAATGGGGAATTCAGGGGTGCCAAAAGGGGCCATAAGGGCCCATTTTTAAAATTCGATGTTGTTTTATTTTTATATCTATTCAAGGCATCGAATTGTGCCTTTGTTGTAAGCCGCCCTGAGTCCCTTTCAGAGTGAGAAGTGTGGGATATAAATGAGGTAAATAAATAAATAAAAATAAATGTGCCACCCACAAAGGGCACTTCCAACTGGAGATGCGACGGAATAAACCAGCAGCCTTTTAAATGCAAAGCTCATAACCCTACCACAAAATTCGGAGTCTTTTCAGCACAGAATTAAAGCACTGTTAAAGTTAATGGGGCCACAGTGGCGCAGCAGGTTAAACCGCTGAGCTGCTGAACTTGTTGACCGTAAGCTCCCAGTGTTAGCCCCAGCTTCTTATTTATTTATTTATTCATTTATTTACATCATTTATATTCCGCCCTTCTCACCCCGCAGGGGATGCAGGGCGGATCACAATGCACACATACAGGCAAACACTCAATGCCCTTTGACATACGAACATGTAAGACAAGACACTCAGAGGCAATTTAACATTTCAGCTTCTGGCCACCAGGGGGAGCTGTCGCACTCCTTCACTCCTTTTACACACTTCCTAGAGATTTATGGCCTCGTAAATTAGTTAAATTCTTCCAAAATAGAAGTTTGAAAATATACAAATGTGAGCAGATAAATAGGTACCGCTCAGGCGGGAAGGCAACGGCACTCCATGCAGTCATGCTGGCCACGTTGTAAGTCAGGCCTCAGCGTCGCCTGATAGCAGAGCTGTAGTAGACGCCGAGTTATCTCCAGCTGGAAGCAGCATGAAGTTGGGAGGGGCTGACAAGACTGCAAAAACTGGAGTGAGTAGAAAACGGAATGCAAGCAATTCCAGCTCTGATGAGTTTGAGCAAAGGAAAAGGATTCGACAAGTACTTACAGCCCCCACAGATTCAGAGTCATTTGAGGGTTTCCCTGGAGATGTGGAACTGGAGTCAGAAGAAAGTGATACTGAGCTATATTGGACTTTGGTAAACGAAGTTCAGGATATATGTAATGCTGACTCCAGTAGTGAGACATTTATGGGGTTTGACAGTGATAAAGATTGGCCCTTTGAAACTTCTGGGAATGACTGGGAAACACTAAGTTTTGAGACACGCTGGGAGACTTGGAGAAACGCTGACAAGGTGTCAGCTGCTGAGAGGCATGCAGCTGCTTCATCTAATCTAGAAGGGTGTGACTCAGACGAGTCTGATCTTTAGGGTTATAAATTGTTACAACACACATTACCTAGGTGTCTACAGACAACGCTGGCTCTTTGGCTTGGAAATGGAGATGCCCCCCAAGAGTTGGACTTGACTAGATTTAATGTCAAGGGGAAACCTTTACCTAAAAACCTTTTAATGTCAAGGGGAAACATTTACCTACTGAGACTTAGGCATAGCTCTTAGCTTTCAACAAAGACTGTTTTTGTTCCTTACCTTAGCATTGGGTCTTTCTCACGATGTTGCAGGAGCAACTTTCATGGCAGCTGGTAGTTCCGCCCCTGAATTAGTCACTGCCTTCTTAGGTGAGTTCAGCCATGGTTTTAAAATCACACAGATTCTCCTCTTTTTTTCTTCTTACCCTCATGTGAAAGTCAAAATTAATTCTGTCGAGTGATGCTTTGCTTTCAGGAGTTTTCGTCACAAAGGGAGACATTGGAGTCAGCACCATCCTTGGTTCTGCGATCTACAATCTTCTCGGGATCTCTGCGGCATGTGGACTGTTATCTGGCATGGCATGTATTAACGTTCATGATTCCTTTAAACCAAACCTGGGCAACCTGTGGCCTGCGGGCCGCATGTGGCCCGGCAGCCGATTCTGTCCGGCCCGGGGAGAAGGGCATCGGGGGCGGGGCCAAGAGGAAGGGGTGCCGCTGCCGCCATCCCATTGCGGGCTGTGGGGCCTGTGTCGGCAGACAGCCCGCCGCTCCGGAGAACAATCGGAGGAGCGGCGGCTTTGGGGTGCCTGCCATCCCGTGAGGCGATCCGGGCCTGCAGCGGGAGCAGTCGGCGACCTGCGGTGACCTTGATCGTCTTCCAGTTCACCAGGACAATCACCCGCCGCAGCTCACCGACTGCTCCCGCTGCAGGCCCAGATCGCCTCAAGGGATGGCAGGCACACCATGGCAGGGCGATCAGCTAGGGAATGGCTGGGGGAGAGCGGGCGGAGGCCTGCAGCCTCCAATCGTCTGCTGCTCTGCTCTGCTGTGGTGGCGGCTGGGTCCGCTTTGTTATCCTCTGGGCTGCGTTCATTGGGCCATTCCATCTTGGGATCCTTCCTCTCTTGAGGACATCAGCCTCTATCTTGGTTCGCACCTTATCTTCTTGAATTTCATTTTATTTTATTTCAGTGGGTTTTATTATTATTTTATAATAATAGTTTTATTATAATAATATAATAAATAATATAATGTTATATTATATTATAATATCAATATATTAAAATGTCTATATATATACTATAATAAAATAATTATATTAATACTAATAATATATGAATATTTCTTGATATATTAATATGTTAATATTAATGATGTGTAATATATAGTAAATATAGTAAATAAATAAATAAATAATGTAGATTAGAATGTAGTTCAGCCTTTAGGTGCGGCCCTCCATAATATTTTTGGCTCTCGTGTGGCCCCTTGGAAAAAATAATTGCCCACCCCTGCTTTAAACTGTTTTCTCATGGTGTGCTGACAAACCCAATTTAATTGGGAGGCAATTGGACTTAATCTGCTCACAAAGCAGCATGTCATCAGCCCAAAGATAGTAAAAAATAAATAAATCACAAAGCGTCTAGTTATTGTGCTTTTCGAAAGTGAATAACCACAATGAATGAAGAGCCACATCCAAAAGTCGCTTCACATTATGTATAAATATGATTTCATGTGTATATAATGAATAAAGACGCTTGGATTTCATTGAATGGCAATGTTTCATAGGGAGATTAAAATTTATTGAGTATTTCAAGATGAAATAGCAACCCAAATTCATAAGATATTATCACCAAAGATATCATGCTTGCTAGAATACTTTGAAACTGCATGGAAAGGATACATTTGTTTACTGGACTCTATTTGATAGGTTTCAAGACTCTCTTGCTGGCCGCTGTTTCGAGACTGCTTCGCCTATGCCATTAGTGCAGCTGCTGTTCTTGCAATGATCATTGACAACAAAGTTTATTGGTAAGCGTCCTCCTGTTTTTCTGTTACTGGTCAAAGGTTAGCCAGACCAATTAATACCATATTCTTATAAGCGATGTTGGAGGGTTATATGGCAAAAATAGAGAATGGTCATCCCTCCACGTTTTGTGTTTGCCCTTTGCAAATTTGATTTCTCGTGGATTTGACTAAAATGTTGAATCTCTAGGGCAGGGGTGCCCACACGTTTTCAGCACGCGAGCTACTTATAATAAAACCAAGTCAGAAAGATCTACCTACCTCCTCAAGGCTGGAGAGGGGTGGGGGCGGGGCTTGGCGCAGCCTGGCTCCGCCCCCCTCTGGCTTCTGCTCTACCAGCAGCTTCTCCAGGCTTGAGGATGGTAGTGCCAAGCCAGCCTTGTGCTAGCTATGCCACCGCTGGCTTGGCATTGCCATCCTCAAGCCTGGAGAAGCTGCTGGTAGAGTGGAAGCCAGAGGGGGCGGAGCCAGGCCACACCAAGCCACACCACTGCCCCTCTGGCTTTGGAGCTCCCAGCAGCTTCTCCAGCCTTGAGGATGGCAATGCCAAGCCAGTGGTGACATAGCTAGCACAAGGCTGGCTTGGCACTGCCATCCTCAAGCCTGGAGAAGCTGCTGGTAGAGCAGAAGCCAGAGGGGCAGAGCCAGGCCACGCCAAGCCCCGCCCCTCCTCTGGCTTTGGAGCTCCCAGCAGCTTCTCCAGGCTTGAGGATGGCAGTGCCAAGCCAGCCTTGTGCTAGCTATGTCACCACTGGCTTGGCATTGCCATCCTCAAGGCTGGAGAAGCTGCTGGGAGCTCCAAAGCCAGAGGGGCAGTGGTGTGGCTTGGTGTGGCCTGGCTCCGCCCCCCTCTGGCTTCCCCTCTACCAGCAGCTTCTCCAGGCTTGAGGATGGCAATGCCAAGCCAGCGGTGGCATAGATAGCACAAGGCTGGCTTGGCACTGCCATCCTCAAGCCTGGAGAAGCTGCTGGTAGAGCAGAAGCCAAAGGGGCGGAGCCAGGCCACGCCAAGCCCCGCCCCTCCTCTCTAGCTTTGGAGCTCCCAGCAGCTTCTCCAGGCTTGAGGATGGCAGTGCCAAGCCAGCCTTGTGCTAGCTATGCCACCACTGGCTTGGCATTGCCATCCTCAAGCGTGGAGAAGCTGCCGAAGCCAGAGGAGGGGCGGGGCTTTGTGCGGCCTGGCTCCGCCCCCCTCTGAGAAGTGCCCCATCCGTCTGGGATCAACCTCCTTCGGTCCTGGGATCGACTGGTCGATCGCGATAGACTTCCTGGGCAGCCCTGCTCTAGGCTAATGTTTCTCCACCTTCCTAAATACAGTTCCTCGTGTTGTGGTGACCCCCAACCATAACATTATTTCTGTCGCTACTTGATAACTGTCATTTTGCTATTGTTATTAATCATAATGTAACTATTTGATATGCAAGATGTATTTTAATTCACTGGACCAAATTTGGCACACATACCCAATACGCCCAAATCTGAATACTCATGGGGTTGGGGAATGATTGATTTTGTCATTTGGGAGTTGTAGTTGCTGGGATTTATAGCTCACGTACAATCAAAGAGCATTCTGAACTTCACCAATAGGATTGAACGAATCTTGGCGCACAGAACTCCCATGACCAACAGAAATACCTTGAGTTTTGGAGTTGTAGTTCACCTTCATCCAGAGAGCACTGTGGACTCAAACAATGATGGATCTGGACCAAACTTGGCACAAATACTCAATATGCCCAAATGTGAACACTGGTGGAGTTTGAGGGAAATAGACCTTGACATATGGGAGTTGTAGTTGCTGAGATTTATAGTTCACCTACAATCAGAGCATTCAGTACCCCACCAATGACAGAATTGGGCCAAACATCCCACACAGAACCCCCATGACCAACAGAAAATACTGTGTTTTCTGATGATCTTTGGTGACCCCTCTGACCTCCCTTAGGGGTTATGACTCCCTGGTTGAGAAACACTGCTCTAGGCTCTCCAGTATGACTTTCTCCAGTGAAGAGGACCTAGATATTAATAAAGATAACATTTCTCTAGGAATTCTGTTGTCCGCTTGCATCAGAATTTGACCATAGAGTTACACTGGAAAGCCTGGATATTCCTAGAGAAGTGTTCTCTCAAGTTAAAAAAAAGAGTATTTCTTTATTTGCCCCCCCCCCCCAACTTTCATGGGGATCCTGTGCACCTAACCCCAATGCATGTGGAGGGCTGACTGTAGCACTTTTGAGTGGGGGAAATGACTTTTAAAGGGGAACAAACACATATTGTAAAACTTCAAACTTCTTTGAGTATTTCAAAAAGCTACTCATGTTCATGGCTTGGTGATAAAAAGATAAAGGTTTCCCCTGACATCAAGTCATGTCCAACTCTGGGGAGTGGTGCTCATCTCCATTTCTAAGCTGAAGAGTCGCCGTTGTCCGTAGACACCTCCAAGGTCATGTGGCCCGCAGGACTGCATGGAGCGCCATTACCTTCCCACAGAAGCGGTACCTATTGATCTACTCACATTTGCATGTTTTCAAACTGCTAGGTTGGCAGAAACTGGGGCTAATAGCAGAAACTCACCCCACTCCCCAGATTCAAACTACCAACCTTATGGTCAGCAAGTTCTGCAGCTCAGAGATTTAACCCGCTGCACTACTAGGTGTTTGGTGATAAATCCATTAAAGACATATTATCAATGGGATGCTTTTAAGGGCCCTAAAGACCTAGTTTTTGCCTATTTCCAAAACAATGCAGCTGAGTCAAGGTAGTCATTAGCTTGCAACTCAAAATTCCACTTTTTGGCACTATATTGAAGCAGAATAAGCATGAATGAACCTGGAATGATTATCCTGTTCAAATCAGTGCTCTATCTTCTATCTTTCTATATATATAAAATCCTCCATGTCATGGTTCCTGTCTTATAGACAAAGAAACCACACAAGGCAGAAACACAAAAACAGCCCACATACCCAGAAAACCCTACAAGGTATGTTTACCAAAACACCCACCCACCCCGCCCAAAAAAGAGCCAGCAGCCACAAATCCAAAAAAACATTATGGACTACAACTCCCATGATCCCCCACACCACCTCCCTCTGGCAGTTTACAGCGTCGGAATGTTAGTGGAGCTGACCAATTAGAGGCATTATGCCAATACTCCCTCAGTTAGAATGTAGGCTGGGAGCCCCACCCCCACCCCCCTGGCAGTTTAGAGAGTCGGAATGTTGGTGGTGGTAGGGAAAGGTAGGGAAAGGAATGGAGGGACTGAGACAAGGGGAGCAAGGACTGATACAGAAAGGGGAGGAATGGCAGGAAGGAGGGAAAGGAGGGAGGGAGGGAAGGAAGGAAGGAAGGAAGGAAGGAAGGAAGGAAGGAGAAAGGAAAGGAAAGGAAAGGAAAGGAAGGATAGAAGGAAGAATGGATGGAAGGAAGGAGGGGAGAAGAAAGGAAGGGAAGGATAGAAGGAAGAATGGATGGAAGGAAGGAGGGGAGAAGAAAGGAAGGAAAAAGGAAGGATAGCAGGAAGGAGGGGAGGGAAAAGGAAGGAAAGGATAGAAGGATGGAGGGAAGGAAGGAAGGAAAGAGGGGAGAAGAAAGGAACACAGAAAAACATACACACACATATATACATGCACAGAAATATACAAATATACACATACACACATACATAAACACACCTGTACTTACACACATCAACACATATACACGCACATACATATACAAACACACATATACATAAGTAAACACATATACACGCATACACATGTACACATATACATAACTACACACACAGTCCCCAAGTTTAAAAAATCCCACAGCAACGCGTGGCCGGGTCAGCTAGTTCGGTATAAAAGAGAAAGTTTCCTTGTAGTGCTTTATTTTCCTACAAGACAGCAAGAATCACTTCCAAAACGTACAGGGTTTTTTTTAATTAAGCCTACTTTCATGTGATGTAGGATTCGTTCATCCGACAGAGATCACATGCACCATATTAGAAATAACTACATGGCAGAAGTACAGAAAAGGGAAACCCACATGGTTTCGGGGAGGTGGAACAATGTCCCTATCAGAAAGCCTTACTAAGTTTGGAAATAATTATATTTAGCATTATTTATGATGTAGAGAACGTTGGAGAGAACATTTCTTCATTCTTGTAATATTAGAACAAGAATTGGTATATAGAGAGGAATGGTGTGAGGTTTAGGCTTTCAATCATGGGTTTTGATTTACATTCTATTGCCACTACACGTCAATTCTGTACCTGTGTTTGGTATAAGTTTTCATACACAAACACACACACACACAGAGCAGAGTCTCGCTTCTCTGAAATAAACGGGTTGGCAGAACATGGATAAACAAAAATGTCAGATAATATGGAGTCTCCGACTGTTACCCGTCCAACACGGTGCTGGACACCTAGAATACTAACAGGGACTCAAATGATTAAGATAAGGCAACGCCTCAAGCAGGCCCATAGCCAGGATTTTGATTGGGGGGGCGCAGTCTGAGTGAGAGAGGATCTACCCTAGCAAACATTTCGTAGCGTTATCCCAATACCCCCATGCATATGGGACATATTGAGCAGGGACTGGGGAATGATTGCCCTTTTCAAATTGTAGTTGTTTACCTGGATCCAGAAAGCACTGAAGGTAGCCAACCATATCTGGACCAAACATGGCCAACTGTGCATACAGGACAGACAGGGATTGGGGGTGATTGACCTTGGATCTGGGAGTTGCAGTGCAGCCTTATCCAGAGGGCATTGAACCAAGCCAGCACTGGATCTGGACTAAACTTGGCACATAGAGCCAATGTGCCCAAATGTGCATAGAGGCGGGGATTGGGGAATGATTGCCCTTTTTCAAATGGGAGTTGTTGTTTATCTGGATCCAGAGAGTCCCAGAAGGCAGCCAACGAGTTCAACGCACTTCACTCCCAGTCACAAGTGTGGCAAGACTTCAATGCACAAGCGTGAAGGCCTGCTGAGTGATGCACGAAGGCCTGCCAAGTGCATGGGCACGAAGGCCTATTGTGGCCTCCGAATGGTCTGTAGTGCGATGGCATCCTCTTTGGCACCTGGGCTGTCGGCACACTCCCTTTCCTCTCCCGGCACCGAAGGTTGAAACCAGGGGTACCGAAAAGGAGAGTGTGCCGAGGGACCAGGCGCAGACAAGGACGCCACCGTGCCACGCACCAGTAAGGCCCTCAAGCCCCCCCCCCCCCCAGCTACATGCCTGGCCTCGGGGCTAGAGTGGCCCAGCAGGAAGTGCCCAAATGTGGAAGAGGAGTGTGGAAATCAGAGAGAGGAGGGAGGACACTTCCACTTTCGGTCCTGCCTGTTTTCCCCCTTTAGTCTCTTCTCGTCTTCATCTTGCCATTTTCACTTATCGTGAATTGAGAGTTAGGGAACACTCCTTTAATTGCAGGGGAAATACTAGAGGAAAAGGGGAGTGTCCGATAAGAGCATCGGATAAGATGGAATATCAGATAAGGGCATCAGATAAGATGGAATGTCGGCTAAGCGAGACTCTACTATGGTTGTTCCCACGATAGTGACATGGGGGGAATAACAGGAAAACAGGGGGAAATTGTTTTCTTCCTTCAACCTACCTTCCACCCCCATAAAATGGACTATCAATCTCTCTAGCTCCCCCTTGCGGCCTCCGTCCAGATAATGGAACAGTACTATGTGTGAGTAATTTAGTAAATTGTTGTATTTTTATGTTCATTTGTTTTTTAATCTGTTGTATAGCACCTCAAGCCATTAGGAGAGACTGCTAATAAATAAAATGTGTTGTTATTATTATTATATCAATCCGATAGGAAACATAATTTTATGTGAATCTCTCATTTGTTCTAGGTACGAATGTTCTTCACTCTTGTTAATATACGGAGTCTATATTTTGGTGCTGTGCTTTGACATTAAAATCAATCAGTACATTATGAGGAAGTTCAGCCCTTGTTGTACATGTTTCACGGCTCATCTAGAAGAAGTGGAAGAGCAGCCACTAATGGGATGGAAGGAGGAAAGGGGGCCCCTGGTTCGGCGACAGTCCAGGGCAGACAGCGGGATTTTCCACGATGAGTCCGATTACTCTCAACTTTCAATAAGTTTACATGGACTCAATACAATTTCTGAAGGTATGTGTGTGCGCTTTTTTTTTTTACAAGAAAAGAGCTACAAAATAAACTCTGAAATGAATAACCTCTCAAATTTTACATTTTACAATCATAAAATAAAATTGACATTAATGCAACCTAAGCCCTGGCAGCTGTTGTGGTTTAGAATGACACAATGGCTCCAGCGAAGGACAAGTAGCCTTCCACATTTGGTGGAGTTAGGGGCACAGGGCTCCTATGAAAATACCATATTACCAGAGAGAGCCCTCTTTAGGAATTTCTAGGTTTTCTGGCATAATTCTATGGTTTACTTTATTTATTTATTTATTATTCAGATTTACTAGACCACCCCTCCCCAAGGCTCGGGACGGTTTCCAACACAATAAAATTACACAAACAGCCTAAAACATCATAAAAACATTCCTAAAAACAATCACATATGTCACAAAACATCACATAGATCGGAATACGACCAATCTACAGACAGAGGCGGCATGGTTAGGTGGCAAGGTTTGATGATCAGGTGCTAGTCAGTCGCCAAATGCTTGCCGAAATAGGCAAGTCTTGCAAGCCCTGCGAAAGGCCATCAGGTCCTGCAGGGCCCGCGTCTCGGCCGCAAAGAGTTCCACAAGGTTGGTGCAGCCACCGAGAACGCTGTCAGGTACTGGCCAGCCTGTAGGACTTCACACTTGGGACTTCAAGAAGATTACAACCCTCTGAGCACAGTGATCTTCTGGGCATATATGGTAGGGTTGGGCTTTTGGAAAAAGAAAATAATTTAGTTCGTATTAGATCCGTTCAAAATGCTACTTTTGAGCTTTTCCACTCTTCCCCCGCCAAACCGGAAGTGGACTTTGTTTAACGCACTTCCTGGGCCCAAATTTTCGTTATTATTGTAATTATTTCAGATGCCCCCCTAACAGGAAAATTATCCCCTCCAAAATAGCTTTCAAGACATTACTCACAGTCAGATCGGGGCCTTTCCATGCTCGGAGCCTAATTTAACTGAAAGGCCTTCCTGTAGGAAGTGAAAAAGCAGCCGGAACCATAAAGATCCACAGCGCGACTCCTAGGGCGGCTGGGAGGACTGAGGAAAAAAACCGTTTAAACCCCAGGGAAATTAGGCCCTGGCCTTTTATTATAATAAATAATAATATATTAATAATATATCTTCAGAATCTTCAGAAGCGGCAGGGAGACAGTGGAGGCAGCCGACACGGCCACGGGACTACACTTCCCAGAAGGCACCGCATGGCTCAATGGCAAGGAGGGCGAAGGAACAGGAAGTCACCGTGCGGGGCCTTCTGGGAACTGTAGTCCCGTGGCCATGCCCGCTTGGTCCCCCGCCAGTAGCCCCTCACCTTAGAGAGAGGCAGGCAGACAGGAGGCGCTCCATGCGGCCGCCGCTTCCAGGCTTTCCCAGGAGCAGGAGAGGCGGAATTCCCCTGGCAGAGTTGCGAGGCTGTGGCCCGGGAAGAGGTGCGCTGCTGCTTCTCCTTCCCCCTCCAAGATTTTCTTCGCCTCCCTGCTTCCATTCCCCTCAATGCTTTCTCCCTTCGAGGAATGGGGAAAGGAGGAGGAGGCGGCCCCAGGCTTCTCTCTCCTTGACCAGGGCAAACCTCTTCCTCCCTTCCCGTCTCACTCCCCCCCATAACAGTCACACACACTTCTCTGCCACTCATTTCCCACCCCACTCTTCCCTTTTTGTAGTTTCCTCCTTCCTCTCCCAATCTTAACTTCCCCCATTCTCCAGCCCCTCTCCCTCCACTTCCCATTCCCAGCCTTCACCACCTTCCACCCTCTTTCCCATGTCATTCTTCCCCCTTTCACACACATATATACATATTACATACACATACATACACATATACACATACACACACATATATACCTACACACATATACACATGCACACACATATACACGCACATATACATATATACACAGGCACACACACACCAAGACCATAAGTAACATCAATTCCAACCCTTGCATACTCAGACTTTCTCACATCTCCTAAATAGGGCACAGCAACGCGTGCCGGGTACAGCTAGTTCCTTATATTTTCCTGCAAGGAGGCCCTGGCCTTTTATTATAATAAATAATATTAATAATAATATTAATTCCTTATATTTCCCTGCAAGGAAACCCAGGCATATTATCATAATAATATATTAATAATATTAATTCATTATATTTCACTCCAAGGAGGCCCGGGCATTTTATAATAATAATAATAATAATAGGTCCCAGTGAATTGCACTCCAGAGAAGAAGGGAAATGTTGCTCCTTGATTTGCCTGTGCTTAAAACAGTGTCAGTCCTGTTTCCCTGCTTTGGGGAATTTAGAACTAATTACAAAATTCGTAATTACTTACAAAACAGTTAAGAATTTTTTTGAAATTTTTTTGTAAGTCATTACGTTAAGCATAAAAAAATCCCCCCCATTGGTTTTTAGAACCGTGATTTTTGGGTTCTAAACCAACCCTAATATATGGGGTAAGCCGCTCCCTCAAGTACACTGGCCCTAAACCATGTAAGGCCTTGAAAGTCAGGACTAACACTTTGAAGGAGATCCGGAATTCAATAGGTAGCCAGTGCAGTTTGCGCAGCAGAGGTGTTATGTGAGCTGTTCTAGGGGCTCCCAGCAGAAGGCGGCCTGCCGCGTTCTGCACCAGTTTAAGCTTCCGGATCACTGACAAAGGTAGGCCAATGTAGAGCGCGTTACAGTAATCGAGCCTCGAGATGACCGTGGCTTGGATCACCATGGCTAGGTCGCGTCGGGATAGGTAGGGAGCCAGGCGTCTTGCTTGCCATAGATGGAAAAAGACTGTCTTGCAAGCACAAGCAATTTGTGCCTCCATAGACAGCTGGGGGTTCAGTAGGACCCCAAGGCTCTTAACTGAAGACTGCGGGCATAATGCCACGCCGTCAAAAGTTGGCAACTGGATCCCCCCCCCCCCCCCGGCGTGGCCCAGCCACAAGATCTTTGTCTTCGCCGGATTCACCTTCAACTTACTGGCTCGCAGCCATCCAGTAACGGCCTTAAGGCAAAGTTTGAAATTATTGGGTACAGATTCCACCACTTGAATTGAGCATGGAATCTCACTGAAGAATCTACAAATACCTAGCATTGTTCTCTCTAGGAATCTCTAAGGCTTGATCAACACTGCCATATAATCCAGATTATCAAAGCAGGTAATCCACATTATCAGATTTGAACTAGATTATAGGAGTCTACACTACCATTTAATCCCAATAATATGTTGTTTTTAACTGATGACTGTATTTGATTTTAGTTATGATGTTTTATTGGGTTGTCTATTTGTTGTGATTTTATTGTAACTGTTGAAGTAGCTTCTTGATGGGGCTCAATTGTAAGCCGCCCTGAGTCCCCCTTCGGGGGTTGAGAAGGACGGGATAAAATGCAGTAAATAATTAATAAAATAATAATAAAATAATAATAAAAAAAGATAATGTGGGTTTTAAATGGCAATGTTGATCCAGCCTGAGTTCTTCATCATGAGTTCTGGCAGAAGTTCACAGTGTCATTCAAGGAGCTAGGTTTTCCTAGAGCAGTGGTTCCCAACCTTTTTTTGACCAGGGACCACTCTCCAACATTAGTACCAAAAGGGTTACAAATCAATTTTTGGTCAACTTTAAATTTGGTTTGGTTATTTGGGGTTATTCAGAAAATCGCATTGGACAGACCACATCAGCTATAGTTTCTGATACAGAACATATGCCATCCAGTAGTCGCCATCTGCTCACTCACAGAAAACCATATCTAATAATCTAGAGCTGATGTGGTAGTAGTAATCTTTCGTGGGTAGTCAGCCTCTCCCTTCCTGACATCCCTGTTGCCTCCGCCCCATAAGAGGGTTTCGCGAGACCAGTCGCTCTCATTGCCACGTGATTTTTAGGTAACGGTGTAGACCAAAGAGCCACTCCTGATTTACCTACATTGTTAGAGGCACTTAAGACATGGCTCTTCAGAAGAGTCTATGATTGAGTAACAAGCAGTTACTATGTAACCTGTTTATTTTAATTGTGTAAGTCGCCCAGAGCACCTTTCGTGGAGAGCGACTCATAAAAAAAGTTAGTAGTAATGTTGAGGCCGCAGACCCTATTTTCGTTCTTGCCGAGCACTGATGGTCCATGGACCACAGGTAACCACTGTCATAGAGAAATCAAATCCGTGAATAATCACATTTGCAAAGGGGGAGGACCAACTGTTAGGGTTTCACCAGGATTGCATATACTCAAACATTCATGCAGCAGTTGTTTTGCTATAGAACACAGATCGATCCCAAGTTTCACTTTTAGTGATCTAAACACCATAAAACCTGCGTTATCATGGAAAACGACTGTACTTGCTCTAAGGTTTTAAAACATTTAAGTCCTACACATATCTAATGGCGGTAGGTTGTATTTGAACTCATTTTGACATAGTTCCCGCCATATCTGACAGATCCTCCAACTGTGTTCGCTGTGCCGGAAGCAGATCTGAAGCGTGTTTTATGGGTGCTCTCCCTTCCCATTATTATCCTGCTGTATTTGACGACACCGGACTGCAGGCGGCAGTTTTGGAAGAACTGGTTCATGCTCACATTTCTCATGTCAGCCGTGTGGATTTCTGCATTTACATACATCCTTGTATGGATGGTAACAATAGTAGGTATGTATATAGCCATGTCAAATACATCCTAATTTTCGGTTGTGCTTATGCTGAATACATTAATATCTAGGACTAGACTGACTTTGAGAATTCATGCTAATTTATTCTGTGAATTCTATTAAGAGTGCAAGTTGGTCAGAGATTGGATGCAATGTTGTACAGTTACTGAGATAGTAAAATGAGTCACATTTTCCTGAGATAAACAGTAACAACTTGAATAACTTTTAAACTCCTTCAACCAAATTGAAAATATCAGGGATGGAACCCAAGAGTTTCCGCATGCACAACGTATGGACTAGCAATGGCTATGGTCTCTCTTTGGCAGACTTCTCATCTGCATTTCCAAGGGTTTCCAAATCTGAGCCAAAATCTGTCTGTGCTTCATCTAGAACTGCATTATTTTCTATATTCTACCGGTCACTGCAAGAAAAATATAAGCAGTGGTGAGGATCACATTATATGCCATATATGATTTCAGACTTTCTGTAAAAATTGAATGCTGGGTAATAATCATGGTATTTGTCACATTTGTGTATTTTGTGTTTTGTTTTGTACCATTCATTCGGATGGCACAAAATGGTACACTCCTGTTTGGAAAAATTGGTGAAACAAAAGGTAAGTGGGAACGGTAACCGTTCGGTCGGCTGGTTTTCGCTGTAGGCCCTGGTGCTTTATTTATTTATTGTTCGAATTTATATACCGCCACTCCCCGAAGGCTTGGAGCAGTTTACAAGTGATCAGTACAACATATAACAATTTAAAACCAAATTTAAAACCAGGTTAAGACCAAATTATAATTCGAAAGCCTTCCGAAACAAAATGTTTTGCATGCCCTCGGGAAGGTAGGCAGTTCCCGCAGGGTTCGGACTTCGGCAGGCAATGCGTTCCACTAATGGGCTGACAATATTTGTTTTATTCAGACCTTAGACAAAAAAGCTCATTTGGAAAGGTGCTCCCATTTTCGGGAGAGGTGATCAAAAACTAAAACGGTGCCTTATGAATGAAACAAAACGGATAGTGATTCTGTACAAATGCACAAGACTACTGTGTAAACTAAATATTTATTCTGTTTTCTAGTATCAGAATTGCTTGAACGATATAAAAGGTTCGTTAACCAGCTGATAAACTTGGGGTTCTAAAATGCAACTGCAATGATGATAGTGTCCCTTTATCACTTCTTTAAAAAATACTTTCCCACTGAACTTTCTCAGGAATGCCTTCTGAAACTTTTTGGCGTAAGAATTATCAGCAGACTTCACATCCCTCCTCCCAGGGGAATGCATGTGTTTCTTTGAACAGTGGGTCATTAAGAAGGGTTAGCAGTTCATATGACTTCCAAGAGCTCATGTGACAAAACTGCTGAAGTAATTGAAAGGATTATAGTAGTTGGAATCCTTCCAAAGGAGACTTCAAGAACAGCAAGTTTTTCTTGTACTTGAAGGAAGGCTTGATGCAGGACTTCATGGTGAAAGTATTTCCAAAGCTAGATATTTCATCTTCCCGGCCTATTCTCCAGTATGCAAATCATCAGACTGTGATACTTTAATATATTTGCGACTGTTTTAAAAAGTTATCCCCAGGACATTACAATGACCTTTCAGTAATGACATGTTTGTATCTGTTTTTCCTGTTACAGGTGAAACCCTAAAAATTCCAGACACTGTAATGGGTCTGACATTGTTAGCAGCAGGAACAAGCATACCAGATACAATTGCAAGTGTGCTCGTGGCCAGAAAAGGTAAGACTGGGTGGCCAGGGGACAGAATACTATACAAACATTGTGCTAGACTCCTCTAGCAAGTGGGTATTTATCTAATAAGGTACCTAAAGTATTTTCAGACATGTTAGGATTGAAAAGGAACCATGCGAACAACTGATACAATGAAGATCAGGGGTGTGAAAGTCATTTTCATGGAGGGCTTCATCAGCCTTATTTGAAATGTCATTGAAAAAGCCACCGAATCAATGGAAGGAGAATCTGTGGATGCAGAGGACCAGGTAGAAGTTTTTAACATAGTGGTTGGTGCTCTTTAGTTTTTAACCAGTTTGGGTCCAAAGATGTTATTGAATGACAACTCCCACCACTTTTGATTATCTGCCATGTAGACTGGGGATAATGGGAATTGCAACCCACCACACTTGTGACTCTCAGGTGGGGAAAGGTTAAAAAACATTCTAAAAGTCAGGGATCCTATCCACAAGCCTTGTCTAAAACAGGGGTGCCCACACTTTTTTAGCATGCAAGCTACTTATAATAAAACCAAGTCAGAAAGATCTACCTACCTCAAGGCTGGAGAGGAGAGGGGGCAGGGCTTGGCGTGACCTGGCTCCGCCCCCCTCTGGCTGCCACTCTACCAGCAGCTTCTCCAGGCTTGAGGATGGCAGTGCCAAGCCAGCCTTGTGTTAGCTATGCCACCACTGGCTTGCCATTGCCATCCTCAAGCCTGGAGAGCTGCTGGTAGAGCGAAGCCAGAGGGGGAGTTGAGCCCGCCAAACCCCTCCTCCCTCTCTGGCTTTCGAGCCCCCAGCAGCTTCTCCAGGCTTGAGGATGGCAATGCCAAGCCAGTGGTGGCATAGCTAGCACAAGGCTGGCTTGGCCCTGCCCTCCTCAAGGCTGGAGCAGCTACTGGGAGTGCCGAAGCTGGGGAGGGGGCGGGGCTTGGTGGCGGTCTGGCTCCACCCCACTCTGAGAAGCGCCCCATCTGGCTGGGATCAACCTCCTTCGGTCCCGGGATCGACTGGTCGATCGCGATCAACTTCCTGGGCAGCCCTGGTCTAAAATCACCACCATCCTGACTAAACAGAACCTATTGCAGCCTTCCAGATGTTACCATTTCACAGCTCCCATCAGCTCTAGCCATCATGTCCAATTCAGGAGTTGCAGTCCAGCATTTGGAGGGCCAGTGTGGGCCTTGAACTTGACACGTGTGATCTAGATATAGTACGAGGTTTTTAAAATAGTATATAAGCTCACAGCTGATGTGTTTCCCATTAAGGCTGACAAGCTGTATTTTATTTTTTTCAGGAAAAGGAGACATGGCCATGTCAAACATTGTTGGATCCAACGTCTTTGATCTATTGTGTTTGGGTTTACCCTGGTTTATAAAGACAGCCTTTGTAGACACGTCGGGTCCTGTGCAAGTCAGCAGCAGTGGCCTGACTTACACTGCCATCTCTCTCGTCTGTTCCATCGTTTTCATTTTCCTGGCTGTTCATCTAAATGGCTGGAAACTGGACAAAAAACTGGGGGCCGTTTGTCTACTGATGTACCTGGCCTTTGCAATATTATCAATCCTGTATGAACTTGGGATCATAGGAAACAATCCTTTCAGAATTTGTGGCAAATAAAATTGGTGGGAATTCTTTTAAGGACTATCATAAAGAATTTAAAAAAATAAAAAAACTTAAGGAATAAAAGGACTCGTTTCTTCATTTAGTTTTTTTAAAAAAACCTAGAATCCCATTTGAGGTCTAAAATGCATTTACAGAGAGTCCACATCTATCTTCTATACACATAATAAAAATGAAAATACATATTTGTGTATGTGGGTGGGGTGCCCACTTCCACAGACAAGCTCTCACTTCCACAAACAGCTTTAACCCACAGTGCTGAGGAGCCATCAAAGACCCCCCACCCCAAATGATAATTCAGATTATAATGTTCTCCCCAAACACCATTACTGCCCACCACCCAAGGAATGCTTTCATTCAGGGACAATTTCCTCCTAGATTTTATGTGTCCTCCACCACAGAAATCCCAGTGTTTCTTAGTCTCTCCAGAGCCCCTATGACCAACAAAAAATACAGGAGGTCTTTAGGGGGGGGGGGGGGAATTCACCTTGATTTTGGGGAGTTGTAGTTCACCTACATCCAGAGAGCACGGTGAGCCCAAACACTGATGGATCTGGACCAAAGTTGGCACACATACCTGATATGCCCAAATTTGATTACTGAAGGGGTTTGGGGGAACTGACCTTCCTTTCTGGGAATTGTAGTTCACCTACAACCAGAGAAACAGTGACCTCCACCAATGATGGACCTGGACCAAAGTTGGCACACAGAACCCCCATGACTAACTCAACCTACTGGAGGGGTTTGAAAGGACTGGTTCACCATAGTGGGAGTTGTAGTTTACCCTATAGCCAGAGAGCACACTGAACCCCACCAATGAAGCATCTCGAGCAAGCTTGCCTAACATAACCAACTTTAAGTACTGATGGAGTTTCTTGGGATTAACCTGGCATGATGTGAGTTGTAGTTCACCCACAAGCTTGTGCATTTTGTACAATTAAAATGTTGACTTTTTCCAATAACGCGGGCAACTCTGGGTACCCAAGCTCATTATGAAATAAAAATTCTTTTGATTTTAAAACTACCAGGGATGAATAAGTATATCTCCTTTGAGAGACAGGAACAGCAGTGACCATAAATGCAAGTAAAACAAATGCTGCTTGGGTGAGACGTATTTTTTTTACAATACAATTTCAATATGGAGAACTGGCACAAAACAAGTCCCGGTATACAGTTTTGTTAAACAGGGAAAATGGCTTATTTTATTAAAAACGGTAGAACCATTCAGTTAAAC